>JANAVB010036819.1:833028-1115528 GCA_029216955.1 Iris pallida
CTTTCGTGCCCGGCGAGGCCATCGACGGCGGTCCCATCTCCCCTTGGCCTGGCCCCTAGCCGCCGGTGCTCTCTTGGCTCAGGGCTCACCTTCCCCCGTCGTCGGCTGACTCCTCCTCTTCTTCCCCCGCCCCCGGCGTCGATTTCGAGGCCCTCCTTGCCGTGACGCGGCTCTCGCCCGTCGTGGCTCCCGCCCGCCGTGGCTCCCGCCGCCCCCGGGGATGCCTCCCCTCCCCCACCGGACCGCGGGTGAGGGTCCCGAGGACCCATCCCATCCTCCCTCATTCTTCGTGCCCATCTCGGGCCCCGTCCACTTCGGACAGACCCACGCGTCTCGGGCCGCGTGTGCCATCGGTCCGCTCAGTCACACGTTTCCCCCCTTGGGCCCAGAGCCCCCCCTCTTTCGTATTTTTGTTTTTCAAATGTTTGAATTTTGGCTGTTTGCTGTTTCGTGTTCTTTGGGTTCCTGGGTTTCCGCGGAAAAAAAAAGGGTAGTTGTATCTTTTGTTTATGGACTTTATCGGGTTTAGGGTTCCACCTTCCTCATGTAGGAACTCGGGCTATCTCCCGGTTCCAACCTACTGATTTTCTTTTCAATGAAGGCTTTAGCCATTGTTTAAAATATATATATATATATATATATATATATATATATATATATATATATATATATATATATATATATATATATATATATCCTCTCATAAATATAGTATATATGAAACTGTAAACCCAAACTGGTATGTAAACCCACAAACTGAATTGAACGACAACCCAAGCTAACTCATAGACTCACAAACTCAACCTGGGACATATATCCTCTCATAAATATAGTATATATAAAACTGTAAACCCAAACTGGTATGTAAACCCACAAACTGAATTGAATGACAACCCAAGCTAACTCATAGACTCACAAACTCAACCTGGGAATCAAACTCAAAAGCAAACCCTAACTCTGAACTCACCCAAACTCCTAAACAACATACAACATTCAATTATATAGCCTATTTATATAAATACAGAAATAATGTAAGAATCGTATCAGTCTACAGAACTAACATTTAGGTTAGGGTTTACCTAGTCGAGGCCGGAGGAGCGGGTCGTCGAGGGGGCAGGGGGTCGCCGGTGGGGAGCTGGAGATGAGGGTGAGCGAGGTCACCGGTGGGAGCAGGGTCGCCGAGCGTGGTCGCGGAAGGTCGGGGGCCGAGGGGGGAGGGTCGTCGAGGGGGGAGGGGGTCGCCGGAGGCCAATGGGGGAGGGGGTCGCCAGAGGCCGAGGGGGTAGGGTCGCCGAGGGGGAGCGCTTTCGTTTGCAAAAATTTCGATCGAAAAATAATGGGGGGAATAAAAACTGAAAGCCCTATATTTTCAATTTAGCGACGTCATACACGTACGTCGGTAAACGTCGCTAATATTAGTAAAATTAGCAATGTCACAGTAGTTACGTCGGTAAACGTCGCTAATATTTGTGATATTAGCGACGTTCGCGGACTTATCCGTGACATATGTTTTCTTATACACAAAAAATTTGCGAAACATCGTCGATCGTCGGTAAGAGTGACGTATTGCGACGTTTATAGATTGCGTCGCTAATTCCTTAAACGTTAGCGACGTTTTAATAAAACGTCGCTAATTGCGTCGCTAATATGACTTATTCTAGTAGTGAACTAGTGGTGAATATTTATGGCCATATTTGGATAACCCAACCCGCAGTGGCAAACTCGACCCGCCCAAATCAAAATCAATGTTCGAATATATTCATTGTCTTCTTCTTCTCCTGGCCTAAGTACTCTATGCACCTGCTATTGCAGGCACGCCATGTGCAGTACATGCTAGGTCGACTGGCCCAAACTACGATCGAGCCTCACCCCCTTCGTCTATTTGTATCCTCTTCCCATTTTCGCTCTCGGGAAACCCTAATCGAGAACCAAGCCACCACCAAAAACTTCCTCCTTCCCTGCCATGGCGACGTACACGGCAGTGCACCCTCCCATGCGACCCATGGCCAAGCCGCCAACCGTGAAGCCACACATGTTGGCCGTTCCCTTATGCGCCGCAGCCAGCACTGGCCAGGCGCGGCCTGCGGGTAAGCGTGTGCACACGGACAGTAGAAGAGCGCGTAGGCAGTACCAACCGTCAGTGCGCGCCACACGATGTTGAAACCACCTCCCACATAGGCACATGACTCCAGAGAACCGCCCTATGATGTCCTCGATGCCCTCGATGCGATATACAGGCTATTCATAAATTTTGCACAAAAACCCGTCGTGACGCGCGCGAATTTGAGTCCAGAATTGTGTTTCGTCGTAGCAAATTTGGGCATATTTTCTGGACAATTCGACCGTTGGATCGTCGATCCGTTTCTTCCATCTCAATCTCGGTATATATCCCTTCGCTCATCTAAAATTTCAACCGTTAATTCAATCGTTTGGTAGATCAAAATTGGCCACCAGATTTATCGTTTAAATTGTATTATTTTTGGACAGTTTTATGGAGCCAACTTCGTGGATTTGTTTCTCTGCTGTTGCAGCTCCGTTTTATATGCCACTAGTTCCTACGCACAATAGGTATAACCACCTTCATGCCATAAATTGATTCAGTTTCGTAGGATGTCGTTTAGTTGTTTGAAATCGACGCCAAAGTTGGCCTCTCGAAACGATAATTTACAACTCGTAAAATTTTAATTTTGAACCCGGGACTCCGGATTCCAATTCTGCCGCCACCGCAAACTTGTGGCGTCGTTCTGGCATAAATTCATATATAATTTGCTTTGTTTGGAGCAACGTGTCCCCGACACGCATTTTTATGCAAAATCGGGTCCCTTTGTCCGAGTCAACAGGTATATTTAAGATCGGCTCATCGGAATCCAATTTCGGATATATCGTTGGGTTCGTATTGTCATTCTGGACTCGTAGACATATAATTTGCTAGATGTAGATAGCTAATAGATGCTTGGGCTACTATGCACACACTGTTTCATATACACCGTTGAGTCGCTATATCGGAGCTACGATCCTGAATCCCGTTGAGTCTCTATATCGGAGCTACGAATTTTGCATCCCGTTGAGTCTCTATATTGTAGCTATGGATTTTATATTTGGAAAGTCCACGTATCGAACATTGTCCTTAAAAGTAGCATATCACATAGAATGGTTGTTGTCTAGTTCACACTGTCTCGATGCAGTTTCCATACTCACATTCTAGCACTGTTTACATCTGGCTTGCATATTATATACCATGTTGCGTTCCGCTGAGGACCTGGTTTCCTTCTAGTTTGGCTAAGTAGGTTTTGTTGAGCTTCTTACAGGATTGTTGAAGGTATTCATTTCATTACAGGTATTCAATCTTTCAGAGTTATATGTTTCATTTACTGTTATTTGAATCTGCTTAGTAGCCTAGTATTTATAGACTCATATTATCTTTCCGAGTCTATTCGGGTAAGTATGATTATTGGGCTGCAGACTAGTTTTCATATTTTCTTTTCTTATGTTTCTGTTACTTGGATTGAGATATAGATTGATGGTAGTGATGGTTACACCATTTCGAACAGCTTATACGTATTCTAGTCGGATTACAGTCTGGTTGAATACGTAGCTGGCCAATGTCACGTGGCTCAGTCCCGCATATTTTAGGACTGGAGCGTGACACATCAGCACATTACAATGAGCCAATGATAGGTGTTAAATAATTACATAATCCAAACTAGACAATCCATATTCCAAAGACTAACTCTTCAAACATCGCTTGAGGTTGATCCTATCACAGTTAATTGGCTTAAATCTATACAAGTATAAAAAAATATAAACAAAAGAAACAAATAATCAATACAAGTAATGTAGTAAAAAAACTAAAAAAACAACATTATGCCATTTAATATATTATCTAAAATGACACCTCTTTGAAGTTTATCTAGGTATTCCAATTCTCTTCAAGATTAGTAACAATAGATCGATCCAGACCAGTCCTAAACTAATCTTGAGAACAAATAAGACCCTGAGTAATTAGGTGTCAAAGAACTCCTAAATGTATCAAGCACATGGCCACCGGTACTAAATGCACTCTCCGAAGCCACCATAGAGATTGGAACAATCAAGACACCACGAATCATTCTTGAAAGAACAGAAAAATAAGAAGAATTGATCTTCCATCAAGCCAAGAGATCAAATTAGGATTCTCATCTTCATCGGTTTCGGTGGGCTCGACAAGACAACGATCCAACTCAAATTTATTATCACAACCATCGGTTTTCATTTTATGATTTTTATACTGAGCCTTCATCATACTTTTCAAGTTAAAGATTGGACGATCTTTGATGGTAGAAGATTCAGTCATTTCATTAGTTGTAAAAGCAACTGTAGGTGCATACAACTTTTCGTACTCTTCAAACATGGGTAAACATCCATTTTTACCTTCTCTATCATTGTGTCACCCTTTGATTGACCATAGAGTTGATATAGCCACAATTTCAAATATGCAAATTTTTGCCTTAGGTCAAAAACTGGCATAATGAAGACAATTATGTTCACCTTCTCGACGTCCCTCCAATACTTATCATATTTCTCTCTTATTTTTATCCGCCATAACAGACAACTCGAAGTCATCATTACTTTTAGCATTTTCAAAAGTAAGTCAATAGATGCAATCTCTTCAAAAAACTTGTTAGAAGTGACATACGAAGACCCCGACACACATAAAGTGAATTCATAGAAATATTCTAAGAAAGTACACAACATTCTCACATTCATCCAATCGTCTGCGTTTGGAAACATGTTCTCACCCTCAAGTTCTCTCTTGAATAGAAGATTTTTATCTTGGAACCTCTCAAAGGCACTTTGAATTTTTTTGAGCCGTATCCAACATCGAATATGTTGAACTCCAATAGGTGCTCACATCTAAACACAAGTTTTTTGCTTTATATTTTTTCCATTTGAGCTCAAGCTTTAAACTTTTGGAAATGAGAAGGAGATTGCCTCACATAGCTATTAGCTATCCGGACACGAGCAACCGAAGAAGTCATCGTTTTAAACCCATCTACAACAACAAGGTTGATAATATGTGCAATGCAACACATGTGTAAATACTTGCATTGAAGAACACTATTTCTCCGTTGTGCAAACTTTTTCTTAAATAAGCAATAGCCATGTCATTATTGCTAGCATTATCAACGGTGATTGTAAAAATCTTGTCAATGCTCCACTCAATCAAATATGACTCAACGTCCCTCCCAATGGGCTCGCCTTTATGACTTGCAATTGGACAAAAGTTGATAATTCTTTTTTGTAATATCCAATCGCCATTAAAGTAATGTGCCGTGAGACACATGTAGTTTATCTTTTAAATAGAAGTCCATGTGTCCGTGGTAAGACAAACTCTATGATTGGACTTCTTGAAATACCACTACAAAAATTTGTCAGATTAGCGACGTTACAAAACGTCGCTAAACTCGATGAAAACGTCGCTAAGTGAATTTAGCGACGTTTTGAGCGAAGTTTTGGAAACGACGAAAAAAAAATGTGTCACTAAACGAGAAAACGTCGCAAAACGTCGCTAGGGCGACGTTATTAACGTCGCTAACTAGCGACGTTATTTGCGACGTTTGGTCGTTGACGCTAATTAGCGATGTATATGGCGACGTTATCGTGTGGTCGCCATTTAGCGACACTGTTGCGACGTTTTGGCGACGACGAGCTGACATCAGATTATGGTACCACGTGTTGCCACGTCAGCATTTAGCGACGCTTTTAGCGACATTTATTAACATCGCTAAAAATTAGCGACGAATACTAACGTCGCTAAGTTAAAAAATATAAAAAAACAGGTTCCAAAATGCAATTGGAGCTGGAGCCAGAGCCAAAATACAGAATACAAAATACAAAATACAGAATCCAATCCCTGGGTTTGCCGATCCCCTCGGTGGAACACTCAACACCGGCACGCACAATACATTCTAGAATATACAAAAAATATAATGAAAAAGTACTATCAGCAATGAACAATGTCAATATATAATATCCTGAACAAACTAAATCAATATCCCCAAATACGTAGAAACTTAATATTCTCAACGAAAAAACTGAATATCCCCAAATACGTACAAGTCAAAAATATAGTACAGTCCAAAAATGCAAAAACAAAACTACTGATCGCCTGGAGCTGGAGCTGGACCCGGTGCTGGAGGAGGAGCGCCACCAGATGACTGCTGTCGCAACGTCAGGATCGTCCGATACTCCTCCGGTGACAACAGGTGGACGAGCATGTCCTCCCGTGCACCGCCGGATGTAGACGATGCTCACGGCGTACCAGCAGACGGTCGCTCCATAGCCATCTCCTGTAAATGCTGTATCTGCTTGACCAACCGCTGCATAGCCACTTGCGTAGCGTGGGTCATCTATTGCAGCGCCTCTATTGTCTCCTCCAGACTCTCAAAGCGTGAGATGAGCGCAGAATCATCTGTATGTGGCGCCCCCATCCTCTGTAGCATCTCGTCACGCAGAGCTGTGATCTGCGCAAGGACGTCACTCTGCTGCTGGCGGAGCGACTCCTCAGTATGTGCGAGGCCGGGCACACTAGTGGCGGTCGCAGAGGCCTGTGATGCAATGAAGGCACCATAGGAGCTCGTACCATAGTACGTACCCCTATGCATACCACCAATGGCCCTCATCCACAGCTCATCATCTGACTGAGCTGCGACGGCCGGGGGCTGCTGGGAAGTGCTAGCACCAGCTTCCTCTGACCGTGTCGGCCCGGCCTCCCTAAGCCTGAAAAACTCGGCCTAGAAATAACATCTATATGAATTCTCACATGGTCGCTAAAAATTAATACTAATGCGCTAGCATTAAGTAAAACTTCTAAAACTCGACCTAGAAATAACATCTATATAAATTTTCTACGTAACTAAAAATTAGTATTAATGAACTAGCATTAAGTAAAACTTACGTAGGTGTCCCGGGCCTTGTCGTCTACGAACCGCTCTCCCTTCATGTGCGTGGCGAGGAACAATGTCACCATATTCGGGTCTTCTCCCGATTCAACCTCTTACAAAATTATTATATGATTTGTCAGTTAAGTTGAAAGAAATATATTACTATAAAATATTAATTATGGGTATACGGCGAGAGACGTACTATATGGGTGAAGAAATCTATGATGGACCTTGATCCACCACACCACTGCGACCCTGCCTGTCGCGCTCTTTTAGACTTCGCAGACTTCTCCTTGTAGGCTTCCTCCTCGAATCTTCTCTTCATTACCGCCCAGTCGGCGACAAAGATCCAACCCTAAATAGGCTCTCCCCGGCGGTTGCGATCCTTTTGGTCGATGATCGCATCCCTAATGAGCTTGCTGGCGACGCTGGAAAATATAGCATCGACACCAACGATACGGTGGGAAGGGAAGAAGTAAGCCCGCTGAAAAAATCATAGAAGTACATAAGTTATAACATAACATACTAAATGTTAAAAGTAAATAAACTTTTACGTACCGAAAAGTGCTCAAACTAGAAGGCCTTCCTGTCGGCCGGGATGTCCCTCCAGTTGATCCAGGGCCTCCCGTAGTTCTGTCGCAGGAATGTACCCAGCGACCGGTGTAGGGAGGAGGGATAATACCTGTAAAATGGAAATTAAAATTTATTAAACAAGTTTATAATAAATTTAAACAAATTAAATACAACAATTTTACTTACCACCTGGTCCGAGTACAGGCCCAAATCTCCAACCTCAGATCCCCTCCGGGCGACACGGAGGATCTGTCTCAAATGGGAGCTGCACTATGCCCCTGCCCCGCCCCCTGCCCCTGCCCCTGCCCTCAGCCTGCCCCTCGGCCTCGCCCTTGCCCTCGTCCTCGGGGTGGGCCTCGCCATCGCCCTCGACCTCGACGTGGGCCTCGGCCTTCTCCTCAATAGTAGGGTCGACCTCTGGAATACTCGACGGTACTGGCTGCGTAGTAGAAGAACGACCTAGCCTCGAACTGCTAGAGCCGGGTATGGAGACACTGTCGGCGACTAGACCGCTAGTGTATACTGGATTGCGGGGGATGAGGAGTCGGTAGGAGTGGTAGATGGAGACTGTCGGGCTCGTCGACTCCCACCAGCACCGGAACCAAATGATCCACGTCGAGCCATATCTGAAAAAATACAGAAGTATACCATACTACATCTTAAAAAACAAAAGTGTAACATATTACAGCCAGGGAACGTCGCTAAGTAAACCATACTATATCTGAAAAAAAAACAAAAGTAAACCATACTACATCTGAAAACGTCGCTTATTAACGTCGCTAAAACAAAAGTAAACCATCCTACATCTGAAAAAAAACAAAAGTAAACCATGCTATATCTGAAAATTAAACATATTCAATCCTCTTCTAAAAATTCATCTTGTTCCGATTCCTCGTCCTCTTCCTCTTCCTCTTCACTTCTATCAACTTCCTCTTCCTCTTCTGATACTTCTACCTCTTCCAATTGATAAAACATGTTATAAGGAACTTCCGTTGAGTCCACATCGACAATATTTGTAATAAGAGGTAGTTCGTCTTCCTGATAAGCTATCTCGTCGACATCGAAGGTCTTCCGAGCTTTAGTCTTACAGACTGCCCACCAATCTGATCTCCCGGCTGCTCGTTTTGGATAGCTGGTAAAGTAAACTAGCTTAGCCTGGCTTTCTAGAACAAACGGCTCATAAGCTTAACATCGACGGCGATAATTTATGTCAACAAGACCATATTTGTCAACTCTCCAACCTCGACCCTGGATCGGATCGAACCAGTCACATTTGAACAAGACGATCTTACAAGGTTCTATAGCATAATTGTATGTCAGTTCCACAATCTCCCGTAAGACGCTAAAGAAGTCATTGCCTGGGTCGATGTCTTTGTAGTTTGAAGATTTTATGCACAAACAGCTATTCTTCGTAGAATCCAAATCCAAGAAGTCGTCTCTTATTCGAACATTTTTTGACTTGAACCCGAAACCATTTACGTAGTAACTTGGCCAGGTCTTCACTTGATAAATTGGTCCCTTGGCTAGAGTTTTAATATACTCATTCTCAAGGATTGCCTCCGGACGATCAACCTAAATACCATATAAACGATGCTAACTTAATTATTATGTGAAAGTATAAATGTACAGAAAAAGTAAATTGTGAAGATATCCGTACATATGCTCTCAACAAAAAAGGAAAATAAAGTCTCATTTGCTGTTCTACTTCCTCCTCGGTTGCGTACGGATTGTTGGACGTTACCTCATCCTTAAATATGCTGAAAAGCAACGAAGCATAGGTATATTAGTTATATTCAAAAGCAACGAAGCACGCAAAATAATTTTACTTACCCCTTTAGCTTGTCCAATTCTTCCTCGTCGTAGTTGAGCAATACATATAACATTGCAGCGCTAACCTCGTCGTCATTTAGATATCTTTTTTTTCATTTTACCAGATGGTTTTTCGTAGGCAGTAAATACTTTCAGCTTTGCCTCAATACTAACTTCATAGCCGTCGTCATTTTTGGGAGCCCTTGTTCTGTTTGTAGCAATATGAGGTTGAAAATGCATGGAACAAAAGTTTAAAATCTCCTCAAGGACATATACTTCACAAATAGAACCCTCCATCCATGCCTTATTTTTCACCTTCCTCTTGAGGTGGTTCAACTGTCGCTCGAATGGGTACATCCAACGATAACCGACAGGTCCAGCAACAAGAGCCTCATGGATAAGATGAATCGGCAAATGCTCCATTGAGTCGAAGAATGCAGGAGGAAAAACTCTCTAAAGTTTGCAAAGTGTTACCACAATGTCCTTCTCTTGCTTCTCTAAACGATCGACGAGCAACTTGCAAGAACAAAGATCTCTGAAGAATATGCTAAGCTCTGTTAATGGATCCCAGACTACCGGCGGTAATAATTCTCGAAATACAACAGGAATTAACCTCTCTATGAATACGTAGCAATCGTGGCTCTACATTTCGGTCAGTTTACACTCCTTTATGTCGATAAATCTTCTTAGATTGGAGACGTATCTGTCCGGAAATTTCAAGTCCTGGATCCATCTACAAAGTCTCACTTTGTCCTCCTTGTCCAGCGAGTAGATTGCCTTAGGCCGCAAAAGCTTTCCCTTTCCGTTGTCTATCATGTGCAATGTAGGGCGTCTGCATATTTCGGCTAAGTCCAATCTAGCCTTCTGATTGTCTTTTGTCTTTTTTTTGACGTCTATTACAGTATTAACTATGTATCAAATACGTTCTTCTCGATATGCATGACGTCAAGGTTATGTCTAATCAGATTTGTGCTCCAATATGGCAGATCCTAGAATATACTCATTTTGGTCCAGTTATGATCTTCGCCAAACCCCTCGCAACGGCTGCTCGTTGTAGGATCTTCAATAGAACTTGGGATTTCTTTTACTTGCTCCCATGTGTCCTCTCCGGACCATATTGGCGGTGGATCACCCTTCTCCATAGCTCCGGCACAGAATGAAGTTCTGTTCCTACGGTATGGATGGTCTTTCGACAAAAACTGTCGGTGACAATCAAAGAAGCATGGCTTTTTTTCGTGTCTCAAACGAAAAGCCTTAGTGTGGTCCATGCAATACGGACATGAAATCCGACCATGAGTGCTCCATCCAGATAACATTCCATAAGCCGGAAAGTCGTTGATTGTCCACATTAGTACTGTCCGCATCTGAAAATTCTATTTTTTCGAAGCATCATACGTGTACGCCCCTGTTCCTTATAGCTGCTTCAGCTCATCTATCAACGGTTGTAAGTACACGTCGATGTTCCTCTTCGGGTTGTTCGGACCGGGGATGATAGTAGTTAAGAACATGTAATGTGTCTTCATGCACATCCAAGGCGGTAGGTTGTACGGAGTGAGGATTATCGGCCATCATGAATATTGGGAGCCTGAAAGACCAAATGGGGTGAAACCATCAGAGCAGAGCCCCAACCTTACATTACGTGCATCAGAAGCAAAATTAGGATATGCTCGATCGAAGTGCTTCCACGCTTCTCCATCAGATGGGTGATCCAATACTCCTTCGGTCTGTTGTCGCTTATGCTAACTCATATTTTCGACAGTCTCTTTCACCATAAAAAATCTCTGCAACCGCAGCGTCAATGGCAAGTAGGGCATTGAAGCAGTCGGTCTTCTAGACTTGCCTGCAGCAGTTGGCTTGTAGCGATCAGTACCACAGAATCTGTACACTTTTGCATCCTTGTGATCTTTGTAGTAAAGCATGCATCCGTTCTGACAGCAATCGATCTTATCGTATTCCATCCAGAGGGATCTCACTATCCTCTTAGAGCGGTAGAAGTCTTTCGGTAACTTGGCACCCTCCGGCAAGATATCGATAATCAACTCGAGCACTCTATTGTAGCATTCTTGCGACATGTTAAAGTCGGACTTTATGCTCAAGAGCCGAGTGATCACCTCTAACGGTGAATGGTCCTCACAGCCAGGGTTTAAAGGAGTCCTTGCATTCTCCAGCAACTACATGAACTTCGCGGCATCGACATTCGCTGCCTCCTCAGCTGCATCATGATTGTATGGATCGAAACTAGGCCCCGCAGCGTCGAAGACCATGTTCACGTGCTTGTTGTCGACACCAGTTCGGTTGTGGACATTCATATAAGGCTCCACAAAAGGCTCCACATAAGACTCCGCTTGGAATGCTAAAGGTACAAGCTCTCCGTGTGCGGTCCATTGGTAGTAATTCGGAAGGAAACCCTTTGTGTATAAGTGATACGTCACATCCAATTCTGGTTGAAACTTCATGTTCTGACATTTTGCACACGGGAACTTAATGTCCATGCCGTCCATGGATTGAGGAAACGCCTTCGTGAATTGGAGGAATTGTTCTACTCCGGCGATGTATTCATCTCGCACATCGCACCTGTCGTCTCGAATGCGGTTGTACATCCACGAACGGTCTAGCAGATACATGGATATAGCCATTTCTAGATATCTGCAAATATGAATAAACTTCAAAACTAAAACGAATATACTACATACTACATACTACGGCCGTGACTCGGGACCATTCCTATGAGTCAGGACCATTCATACTACATACTAAAATGAATAAACTTCAAAACTAAAACGAATATACTACAAACTTAAATGAATATACTACATACTACGGTCGTGACTCGGGACCATTCCTATGAGTATCGGGATCAAGGAAACTACGTGTTACAAATATCGGCACTATCTTGTTACAAATTAACCAACCAACAAAACTACGTGTTACAAATATCGGCACTATCGGTACGTGGTTTTGAATCGGAGTATCACATTTTTCGGTGTCGGAAAACAAATAACTATTACTAAATTATCAGATTTTTCGGCACTATCGGTGCCCCTAACCCAGCCCCCCCGCACCCCTCACCCCTCTCCCCCCCCTACACCACCCCTAACCCTAACCCGAACCCTATCCCTAACCCCTCCGCCACCAGCCCCCCCTCCCCTCCCCAGCCCCCCAACCCCTACACCACCCCTAACCTTAACCCGAACCCTATCCCCAACCCTTCCCCCACCATCCCCCCTCTCCTCCGAAGCCACCCCGCCCTCACCCCCCAGCCGCCCTCACCCCCCCTCCCTCCAAACCCGAACCCTAACCCTCTCCTTCCCCCAGCCCCCCCTCCTCACCCCCAGCCGCCCTCACCCCCCTGCCCCACCCCCCAGCCACCCCCAACCATTCCTCACCCCCAACCCCCTATACCCCCCTGCCCCTCATCCCGAGCCACTAGCACCCCTCCAACCACCAACAACAAATAGAAAGAGAGAGAGAGAGGGAGTCACGTACCAGAGGAGAATTGCCGAAGAGAGTGAAGTCGCCGGAGAGAGTAAGAGCGAGAGCGCCGGAGAGAGTGAGAGCGAGAGCGCCGGAGGAAGAGAGTGAGAGAGTAAAATGATGGAGGGAAATGAATCGGGGGGAATTTAATTTAGTTAGAATTTCGCGACGTTATTGTTAACGTCGCTAAATAAGTCGCAATTAGCGACGTTGTAGCGACGACTAGCTCACGTAACTAATATACGTCGTTGTCACATCGCTATTTGCGTCGCTAGTAGTGATGGTTATCGACGTTTCAATTATACGTCGCTAATGTACATAATTTAGCGACGTTTTACTAACGTCGCTAAATTTACATTGCCAATTAAGCAGATTTTAGTAGTGTACGTCTTTAACTTACTTTTTTCACTAGTGTAAAGATTGTAACAATCTCGTGCTGCGGTCTATCTCGAAGGTACACTAAATACCGGACAAGCAATCGAAACAAACAGTTTGAAACCCTCACCCTCAACAAACCGAAAAGGAAGTTCATTGACAGTTAGCATATAAGACAAGGCCTTTCTTACGTCTTCTTGATTAATTTGCCAACTAGTTAATGTTTACTTGCCCTTTCCAACACATTGCATATTCAATATTGATTGAGACAGACCTTTGTGCTTTGGATTAAAGGGACATATAAGCCAATGGTTTTTAACTGAGCTGGTCCCATTAATTATGGGGTGACAATAATACTATTTTTTATAGTAGTTACACTGCTTTAGGATTCCCATTATCAAGAAATTCCTTAAAGTCACTCCAATAAGGAGACATTCTTTTACCAATGCGCTTGCTTTTAACCTTAAGTTTAGAAATTGTTGTAAGAATTAATATCTAGTTAAATACTAAAATCTAATTAAGGAATATTTTCAATTTTAATAACAAGATAATATCTAGTTAATTACACAAGTATTGACTTAACTAAATCTAGATAAAATCTCATTTCTTTTAAGAATTAATGAATAATAGTACCCGTGCCCGGTGCACAAGGGTATCCCATAACACCATGTATACATGGCACGTGCTGGAGCACCCTACACTTCTTGTATTGTACTACCCGGATACGTCGATATCCTTTACGCTATGTCGCTACTTCCTATAGTTAGTCTGTTATGACAATGTATTGTTCCTGACATGTCATTGATAGCAGGCCATCGATATCGTGCATGGCATTGTCAACCATGTTTCTTACTTGTACTATACATTCCCTGACTATTCTTGACATGTACTGTATTCGATTATTGTATTGATTCCTATTGTGGCTCATCCCAGCGCACTCCAGATCATAATGATCATAACACGTAGTTTGCTATTATATTTCTTGTCTTGCCTTGTCAATATTGTCTAGTCTTCAATATTCATGAGGAGAGTATCATGTATAGGGAGAATTTTCGGATATCACGGCATGGAATACTAAACAAGGATGTTTAGGAAATTAACTAGACTATTCACTAAGATTTATTGGGAGGGGAGGTTTCCTCGTTTACTTGTAGTCCCTTTATTCTGGCCCTAATTTGAATGAATTTGGAGCTCTCCGTCGTGAGGGACACACTTTCAGCTCACCGTTGAGTGATACATCTTCTTGGTTATGTTTTAGCTCACCGTCTAGTAGAGCATCTTCTTTGCTGTGCTATTAGCTCACCATAGAGTGTTGCCTATATGAGTACACTTGAGGGTGGTGCATATTGTACTTGCACTTTTTCTTTTCTTATTTGGCATGGATAATTTGGGATGACTATAGGGCAGGTAAGCGATATGAAACTCTCTAATTACATATGTTAGTAGCTACAATTTGTGATAACCATGTTTAGCTAATATAGCAAGCCGTACATATTGCTTGTTCATGGTAAATAGATGGAGTCTATTTTCTGCTTATGTTCTTGTGTTGTCTATGTTCTACTTGTTCTGGTGAATGATTAGAGGTTGTTCTATACAGGAGACAGTCTACAACCCCGATTCTTGCTTGGTTTACAAATTTTGGATTGGATCCAGAATAATTTCTACGTTCTTTAGTTATTCATCGTCTTATCATACACTCATATGCTATCCCTGTTTATTTTACATGTTTTTTATTTCCTTTCATGTTTCCTTGTATACTTTACTACTATCTTGGTAGTTATATGTTACCTTTACATTTGATCGTTGTTATGCTTGCATGCTAGTTATAGTTCATAGTTGGCTTCTTTTTTGGTAATTGGCTTTTGGGGTTTGACCCTACTGGTTTGTTTCACCAGATCTGGTAGCAGAATCAGAGGATCTTTCGTACCTCATACTTGATGGTGATAACCAGAGCACTTGAGTACCTGAGTCGGGTTTCATTCCTTCCTCCACTAATATTTATATATATTTTTGTGGTGTTTACCCTCTGAGCCAGTATTTAGCTCATGTTTTAGACTTAACATCTAGCCTATGGGCATAACATGATTTCTATTATTTTAGACTATAACTAGAACTGATCATGTATGACTATTACTCTTGCTAGTTCTTCATTTCAAATTACTAACTCCTTGGTCATCTATGTATACATAGTTTGGGACGCTTTACTTTTTTATGTATGATGATCATACATCTTGTACTTTACTTATTTGCATGTGATTGAAAAACCTAGGATTGGTTGACATAGTTTTGACTTTTGGATTGTAGCAATATCCTTCATGTCTTATACAATCGTGATCATATCTCATGGTACTGGTGAGTATACGTAGCTGGCCTAGTTTTGTCCCCGCTCTCCAGTATTCAGGTTATGATGCGTGACAGAAAGCTCGCATAGAATCCATAGCCCACAATTAGACTCTTTTGGCCCAGCCTTACCTAAGTGAATATAGGATAAGGTGGTTTGTCCTTCCAACTTGAAGCCTATATTATGGAACCCCCACGACAGTCTCACTTCTCCTCAACAATATATATACTAATTGAGATCACAAACATTGCACATCCCAAGGAACGATGCACTCATAGCATGATGAGATATTTGTTAGGGCTTTATGGGGGCGACATTTCAACGGTTCCACAGCTGTCGAATGATCCCATCAAGACCTTCAAAGACCTAGAGTCATTGTTCTTGGCCAGGTTTTATGAAGGTGAATTAGAGGTCAATATGTCAACATTGATCTACAGTACTCAGAAAGAGAAGGAGCTAGAGTGCGATTACATTGAGTGTTTCCAACGTCTTGATCTTGGACTACATCAAGGTATCCTTGTCAGCATATTGCCTGGCATAAGTCGATACAACCTCCATCAAGCCGTCAAGTTTTTCTTGGAACCTGTTGAAATTCAAACTTGGCCAGTATTGATAAAATGTGTCAAGACTGTCGAGAAGTCAACTGCCAACATGAAGTAATTAGGGGCAAAAATCTCCAAAAAATATAATACCAACAGCAGTAACAATAATAACAACAAGGAAAAGGAGTCTATGACCGTCGATGTTTCGACAACTGCCCTCAACCGAGGCCGCCGGATAACTTGAGGCAACCTCGAGAGTACACCTTCAATGAGGAGTTCACCACGACAATATTTTATATCGTAATAAAAGAAAACAAGCTGAAGCTTCCTGACATTAGATGCCATGATGAAGTTGTGTGATGTCTATTAGTTTATGTGATGTGTGATGTGTGATGCATATTGTGATGTTCCGATGTTTCGGATGTTGTGTGAACAGGGAATGCTCTGTTTTATGGAAAAAAATTTCAAAAAATTTCCAGTTAGCGACGGAATAGCGACTAAACAGCGACGGCTCGCGACATCCAAGCGACGGATGTCGTCGGATTAGCGACGGTTTATCCATCGACAAGTTTCTGAAAATATAAAGATTTTCAGAACCTAAGTGACGGATATTCCGTCGCTAAACCGTCGTTCGTCTGTTGAAAATTAGCGACGGCTAGTGACGAATTCGCGTCAGATTTTTTTTATCAGAAACTCTATGATACACATTTACCGACATATTACCGACGGACCTGTCCATCACTAAAAAGTAGTATCAAATTTTTTTCGATAATTGATTTAACGGAAATCCGTCGGCTAGTCGTCATTAATGTGTTCGCCCAATGATTGTATCATGTTTTTGAATATGGTTAATATGTTAAGTTTAGCATTTCATTATCACTAATCTTCATACTATCGCTATAGCATTTCTACTTATACATATACCTTTGGTGATATGTGCCTATCGCTATAGCATTTCTACTTATTTCTTATTTTTTAAATACTTTTAGTTTTACCAATCATATTGTGTTTTGACAAGCAATTTTTTTATTTAGTACTCTACATTTGGCATGTAGTTTTATACACTTGTCTTTACACACTTCTCCCATTGTTTTTCATTAGTATATCTTGATCATGATGGTCTATAAGTTCCCCATGCTCTGATTTCTATGCTTGAGATTGATTTTATTTTATCTCTTAGTACGGAGGAGCCTATTTTTTGATCATGTCAAAGGGGGAGAAGTAAGTTTAAGTATGCTTTTATAAGTAATCTAAGTAGTATATATGCTTAAAGTGATATTGCTTATGTCTTGTGTACATTAGTGATACATGCATCTATTGTGTCCATACTAAACTTAACCGATTTGCCATAATCAAAAAGGGGAGATTGTTAGCCCAATGATTGTATCATATTTTTGAATATGGTTAATATGTTAAGTTTAGCATTTCATTATCACTAATCTTCACACAATTGCTATAGCATTTCTACTTACACTTATACCTTTGGTGATATGTGCCTATTGGTTTACATATTAGTGATATGAGTTTTTATTATATTTATGTTAAATTTAATTGAGCTACCAAAATCAGAACTATATTTTGATTATGGTTATTCAATTAAGTTTAACATTATGATATCACTAATATTTATGCTATCACTATAGCATTGATACTTAAACTTCGCGTCCTAATGTGCTTTTATCTTATCATTCTTGCTATATGTATATTGCTTTGTTCGTCTAACATGTATTTGCAGAAAAGCAATTAGCAAGATCAATGTGGACATATGCAATGCAATAAATAAATCATGGTGGGCCAAAGACGACGGATCCCACAAGATTTTTCTGAACCACCCGACGACATCTCCGGAGCCACGCACTCGGGAGTTCCGCTGTCCGGTCAGCGGACGGGGGTCGAGGGGGCAGCGCCCCGCATCGAGGGTTCGGGGGTAAAGCCCCCGAAAGGTATTCAGTTTTGACAAACTGGATATCTTTGGACAGCTGCCGCCAAGGAAAAAAGCCAGCACCTATCAAAGGAAGAAGCCAAGCCATGCCATCATCATTTCAAGACTCTGAAGAAGCCTGCACCTGCCTAAGTTTATCTGGAGTCTATAATGAGTCTTAGGAATTATTGTAAACACAACAAATGGATGGCAAAATCGAAAGCTAGGGCAGAAATAAGCCCAGGATCATTTTTGGTGGAAAACGGCATACCGACGGTATACCGGTGTATACCGACGGTATACCGGTTTTTGTTCACAGAAAGTTTCTGTTTACAAAATCGGCATACCGACGGCATACCGGTCCATACCGACGGTATACCGCTTCCGAAACGTTGAAATTCCAACGGTCGAATTTCCAGCCATTAATGATCCTAACGGCTATATTTCTAGCCGTTGCAATCCCGGACCGGTATACTGCCGGTATGCCGGATCATACTGACGGTATGCCGGTTCGTGACTGAAAAGTTGCCTTTGGCTCTTTTCAATGCTTTGGTTATAAATAGCCTTGAACCCCTTCATTCAAGGTTAATGCTTTGAGCCTAAAAATTTCTAAACCCCCAAAGCCTATCCATAAACAACTCTACAATGCTTTCATTTGCCATCCACAAATTGTGTTAGAGTTATTGAGTTGAAAAGTAAGATCTTTATCCTATTGTAAGGAGATCAAAACCTATTGTGAAAGGTTGAAGTTGGAGAGTCTTCGTAACCAAACTCTCGGTTGAAGTTGGAGAGTCTTCGTATCCAAACTCTCGGTTGAAGTTGGGGAGTCTTCGTATCCAAACTCTCGGTTGAAGTCGGAGAGGCCTTCGGACTAAAGCTCTCGTGGAAGAAGTTGGCGAGTTCTTCGGATCCAAACTCGTGTGTAACTATTTGCTCAAATAGTGGATTAAATTCGGAGAGAGTTTCGGGACTGGATTGCCTCTAGGGAGGATACCAGGATACATCGGGTGTCGGTATTGTTATTGCTTCTTCTCTTGCACTTATATTTTTAAATTGCCAATTAGCTTGTGCTAGTGCTTGATTAGTTAACTTGACCCTATTCACCCCCCCTCTAGGGTTCCTACAATTGGTATCAGAGCAAGGACTCTATTGTTAGGCTTAACATCCTTAGAGTAGATCCTTGTTATTTTTCTATGGCATCGTATTCTTCCTACTCCTCCTCCGATAAAGAGGGTTTTACTACTAGTAGCATAGACAATCATGGTTCTTCTAAATGCAAGAAATGCTCTAAGTGGAAAGCCATGGCTAAACAATCCTTAGAGATTCTTGATAACCTTCATTTTACAAATAAAGAATTTTCTGAAAAGGTTGTTCATTTAGAAGAAGCTAATGAGTTATTGTGAAATGAAAACAATGATTTATTATCTAGACTTGACTCTCAAAACTCATCATGTGTTTCTTTAAAGAGTTTGAATGAGGCTTTAATTTTGAAAATCAAATCTCTTTCCTCATCAATAGAAGATCTTAAGAGGCAAACTCATGAGCTAAATCATTTGCATGATTCTTCTATTGACTCTTTAAAGAAACAAAATGATGATTTTATTTCTAGAATTGTTTTATTTGAAAAAGAGAATAATACTTTAAATGTTAAATTTGATTCTCTTACTTGTATGCATGATGATTTGATATTAGAACATGATATTCTTAAGACCAAATCCATGCATGCTCACTCTAGAGACATTCATTATTCTAGTATGTCACATGTTCATAACCATGCTCATTCTGATACATGTGCACACACTAGCATTAGATGCTTCTATTGCTCTCGTATTGGACACATGAGCTTTACATGCCCTCTTCGTAGGACCTTCACTACCAATGCTAGAGTAAGTGCTATATGGGTCCCTAAAGCTAATAAATGTGGATCCAAGTTTATTTGGATACCAAAGTCTTCATCTAATATTGTAGGTGAAGCTTCTTGTATCGGAACATAGCACCGAGGAGCGTGTTGGTGGTTGCAAAGCTCAAAGGTCATCTTCCAAGCAATTGTACCAACACAAGCGTGGCCACTAGAGCCACTTTGGTAACATGCTAAACGATTCTCTTTAAATAGTTTATATTTGTAGAATCTAGCATGTTTTCTTTGACAACTTGCTACTAGCTCTCATTGATATATTTTAGTTGCCTCTTATATAAATCAATGTGAGATATAATACTAGCATGCTTAGTTAATTTTTTTATTAATTCTTTTATCTAGCATGACTAGTTACTCGGCTTAAATGATTAGATCACACTATGTAGTTTATCACTCATTCTCTACTAGTTTGACACATTTATATATGCATGCTCGTTATTCTTAATCTTTATTTATAAAGCATGCATATCACTCTAGTCCATAGGAGCTTGATTTTGATTTGAGTTAATATGATTTTAACTCTCCGTCTTTAAAGTTTTTAAAATGATTACTGCTTACCGATTTCTCTTTAAAATATGTCTTATTTACTTTAAATCGGTATTTGCGAATATATGTGTTTAGCACAAGCCTCATATCACTTGTTAAGTATATACTTATACTTCCATTTCAACCTTGTGCTCACATAATATATTCATTATTGATTCTCATATTTTATCTTGATCATCTTCTTGAGAATCAATTATGTCTTTGCCTAATAAAGCTTATTTATATGTGCTTTAAATTTGTGATAGTTTTTCAAACATTCATTAAGGATACATGACTATATTCTTTAAAATTTCCATTTATATGTAGAACATGTATTTCTTATGTTGATATATTTTGTATAAATATCTTTATTTGGGCATATGAGTTAAGCGAAAGTTTTATATTGACTTGAAGAGTATTTAATTATACTTGTTACCTTCAAACTTGTGCTTATCTCATACCTTAGCTATTGATTTCTTTGACCAAATTTATTCTTCTTGAATCAATTAGCTTCTTCCTTAAAGTCTTCTTTTGATGTTATCTACTTGACTTTTTTGGTTGGCATTATGGATACATGTTCTTATTGATTTTTGATCTTTTCATGTATGCCTATTCGTGATATATATAGTTTTATATATATAAATGATTCCTAACTTTTGATATTTATTTGTTTTATACCCTTTAAGTTAGGATGTTGAGAGAAAATATTTGTTTATGTCTTGCACTTGACTATTTATGGAAGTTCTTTTAAGAATCACATGGTTTTGTGCTTTGTCTTGTTTTTATATTTACCTCCTTAATTAGTGCACTTTTTCTAGTTTATTTTATATATTTTATTATGGTGCACTATGAAAGCTTTTGAAGAATGTGTCTCTTGCTATCTTTAGCTCTTAATTAGCTTTCTTGATCTTAATAATCTTCCTTTGCTCATGTCTTAGGCATATGCTTCTTTTGAATTATTGTTGTCCAATGATGTTTTTTTTGTAGAACATGAGAATACCTGTAATTGTTACATCATATTTCTCATGACTTTAGCTACTATGGTTTGAGCTTTTATGTTGAGATTTTTCCATTTCTAGAGAATACACTTATTTCATAATGGCTATAATATTTTGCATTCTCTAGATCGATCTATCATTTTATTATCTTGGGTTAATCTCAATACTTGGCAAAGAGATTTACTTTATTATGCTTTCATGAAAATCTCTTTTGGCCTTTACTTGATAAGAGAATAATTCATTTATTTGTCATCTTATGCTCTTATCCTTGCGTAAAAAAGAGTCTATAAATCATTTTGTTCATTCAAAATGTATTGTCTTCTTTGTGAACTCTATGCTTAAGCAAGTATCTTTAGTGTTAGTGACTTAAGATTAAATGAGCACATTTATCTTGTTAATGACTTACCTCATTAATCTTAATTAGTTATGTAGCTTGCTTATTTATGATATATTGTTAAGCTATATAATTTGATCACTTTCACTCAACTAGCTATTGTTTTTTTTTTAAACTATATATGATATGCTAGTTTACATAAACAAGATCTGTGATTCTTCTAAATATAATTTGTATCCTTTTTAGATACGTATGTTTGTTCTCTAAAACTAGTTTTACAAATTCTTGATTAGATCTTGTTTCTCTTGGAGATGTGTGATTCCTTACTTTAACTTTCTTCCATACTAGTCATTAGCAAGTCTCTCTTAAATTTCTCTCACTTTTTGAGTCATGATTTTATCGTATTATCATTACATCTCTTTAGATTGAATGTGTGATCATTTTTAGATTGACTCTTTTTCATATTCTTCATTGATCTGTAAAATTCTTTATAAATATGGATTTTGATTTTTCTCTTGATAAGATTTATCATTGGATCATGTTTATTCATTGTTTTCTTTATGAATGATCCTAATGATTAAGTAGTCTTAAATTATCTAGTTATGAGATTATCAAGTTAATTTGTTACTCTACTTTGACTACTCATTGTTTATCACATATGACCTCTGCTATTTGAACTTTATGGATTATTAATTTACCATTAGCAAGGTTTGGATTTATCCGTTGTTGGATAAATATGTGGTACAACATATCTAGTCCATGTAAAGTAATAAATTGGTTGATTCTTTCTTAATTAGATAATCATGGACATGATGTTTGAGTTTTATTTTTATTTTATTTTTGGCTATATTCTGTCTATCATCATGATTGTTCTTAATTGACTTTATTCTTTTTTATGATGACATTTTCACAAAGGATAACATACATTGATCTATCATATTTAAATATGAGATCCTTCTATATAGATTAATGTATACCATCTTTTGATTATACATGCTTAATTCGAATATTCTTTTGATCATTCATCATTAGTAGCTATTAATTGTATATCTCTTATTGACTAAAGATGATATTATTCGTCTTTTGACAATATTGTAGCCTTATATGCATCGAGCAAGGGGGAGAAATCCATAATTGATTTACCCCTAGATCTTGTAGTTATCTATTTTATGCTATAAGTGCTTTGGAACTAGATACGCATCTTTTGAGGGGGAGGAAATCAATTGATTCTATTTATTTATACCCTCTAATATGTCGTATACATAGTTTATCATGGACCCATATTTTTTTTATTTTCATATCTTATTGATTGAGGTCATGATATTTTTATTTTGAAGGGTTTATGAGAGTGTATGTAATTGTCCTAATTATCTTATCTCTCTCTTTCATATGGGTTAAATATGTCATCTTGCTAATATTAACTTTCAGATCTTATCTTGATGAATATTTTGCTTTCGTTGATTTGGCTTTTCTTTCATGCTTAATTGATTTGGCTTTCCTTGTTGAGGACTTATCCAAAATTTATGATTTTTATCTACTTTGGTAGTACTTTGAGGGGGAGCATTCAAGTTGACTGAATTTCTCCTTCTCAAGTATTTCTCTCCTTTACCTTCATGTTTATCTAAAGGGTATTCATATAGCATGATAAGGTAATTGAGTTCAAATGCATGAACTTGGATAAGCATATAAATTTTGCAAATAATGAGATTACTTTATATCAATTGCAATATTTTACATTGATCATTCTTTTATTTTGTTCCACTATTCATTTGTGGACAATTATGATTATTAATGGTTTCTTTGATTAATGTTTCAAGGTTACATCTTTTCAATTGGTATCAAGTTTATTTAATGTCATATCTAAATTGGTATCTATTAGTTGCAATTATCTTTTCCTCATGGCTTTTGTTTGAAATCCTTTATTTCATAGTTCTTTTCCAAAACTAGAGCAATATTTCATATCCTATTGTGTTTTGGATTTATTCCTTGGATTTCATGTTGGTAAACTACTTATTTCTTATTTTTTAAATACTTTTAGTTTTACCAACCATATTGTGTTTTGACAAGCAATTTTTTTATTTAGTACTCTACATTTGGCATGTAGTTTTATACACTTGTCTTTACATACTTCTCCCATTGTTTTTCATTAGTATATCTTGATCATGATTGTCTATAAGTTCTCCATGCTCTGATTTCTATGCTTGAGATTGATTTTATTTTATCTCTTAGTACGGGGGAGCCTATTTTTGATCATGTCAAAGGGGGAGAAGTAAGTTTAAGTATGCTTTTATAAGTAATCTAAGTATTATATATGCTTAAAGTGATATTGCTTATGTCTTGTGTACATTAGTGATACATGCATCTATTGTGTCCATACTAAACTTAACCGATTTGCCATAATCAAAAAGGGGGAGATTGTTAGCCCAATGATTGTATCATATTTTTTAATATGGTTAATATGTTAAGTTTAGTATTTCATTATCACTAATCTTCATACTATCGCTATAGCATTTCTACTTATACTTATACCTTTGGTGATATGTGCCTATCGCTATAGCATTTCTACTTAGTTCTTATTTTTTAAATACTTTTAGTTTTACCAACCATATTGTGTTTTGACAAGCAATTTTTTTATTTAGTACTCTACATTTGGCATGTAATTTTATACACTTGCCTTTACACACTTCTCCCATTGTTTTTCATTAGTATATCTTGATCATGATTGTCTATAAGTTCCCCATGTTCTGATTTCTATGCTTGAGATTGATTTTATTTTATCTCTTAGTACGGGGGAGCCTATTTTTGATCATGTCAAAGGGGGAGAAGTAAGTTTAAGTATGCTTTTATAAGTAATCTAAGTAGTATATATGCTTAAAGTGATATTGCTTATGTCTTGTGTACATTAGTGATACATGCATCTATTGTGTCCATACTAAACTTAACCGATTTGCCATAATCAAAAAGGGGAAGATTGTTAGCCCAATGATTGTATCATATTTTTTTAATATGGTTAATATGTTAAGTTTAGCATTTCATTATCACTAATCTTCATACAATCGCTATAGCATTTCTACTTATACTTATACCTTTGGTGATATGTGCCTATTGGTTTACATATTAGTGATATGAGTTTTTATTATATTTATGTTAAATTTAATTGAGCTACCAAAATCAGAACTATGTTTTGATTATGGTTATTCAATTAAGTTTAACATTATGATATCACTAATATTTATGCTATCACTATAGCATTGATACTTAAACTTCGCGTCCTAATGTGCTTTTATCTTATCATTTTTGCCACATGTATATTGCTTTGTTCGTCTAACATGTATTTGCAGAAAACCAATTAGCAAGATCAATGTGGACATATGCAATGCAATGAATAAATCATGGTGGGCCAAAGACGACGGATCCCACAAGATTTCTCTAAACTACCCGACGACATCTCCGGAGCCACGCACTCGGGGGTTCCGCTGCCCGGTCAGCGGACGGGGGTCGAGGGGGCAGCGCCCCTCGTCGGGAGTTCGGGGGCAAAGCCCCCGAAAGGTATTCAGTTTTCTCAAACTGGATATCTTTGGACAACTGCCGCCAAGGGAAAAAGCCAGCACCTATCAAAGGAAGAAGCCAAGCCATGCCATCATCATTTCACGACTCTGAAGAAGCTTGCACCTGCCTAAGTTTATCTGGAGTCTGTAATGAGTCTTAGGAATTATTGTAAACACAAGAAATGGATGGCAAAATCGAAAGCTAGGGCAGAAATAAGTCCAGGATCATTTTTGGTGGAAAACGGCATACCGACGGTATACCGGTTTTTGTTCACAGAAAGTTTCTGTTTACAAAACCGGCATACCGACGGCATACCGGTCCATACCGACGGTATACCGCTTCCGAAACGTTGAAATTCCAACGGTCGGATTTCCAGCCATTAATGATCCTAACGGCTATATTTCTACCCGTTGCAATCCCAGACCGGTATACCGCCGGTATGCCGGATCATACCGACGGTATGCCGGTTCGTGACTGAAAAGTTGCCTTTGGCTCTTTTCAATGCTTTGGTTATAAATAGCCTTGAACCCCTTCATTCAAGGTTGATGCTTTGAGCCTAAAAATTTCTAAACCACCAAAGCCTATCCACAAACAACTCTACAAAGCTTTCATTTGCCATCCACAAATTATGTTAGAGTTATTGAGTTGAAAAGTAAGATCTTCATCCTATTGTAAGGAGATCAAAACCTATTGTGAAAGGTTGAAGTTGGAGAGTCTTCGTATCCAAACTCTCGGTTGAAGTTGGAGAGTCTTCGTATCCAAACTCTCGGTTGAAGTTAGGGAGTCTTCGTATCCAAACTCTCGGTTGAAGTCGGAGAGGCCTTCGGACTAAAGCTCTCGTGTAAGAAGTTGGCGAGTTCTTCGGATCCAAACTCGTGTGTAACAATTTGCTCAAATAGTGGATTAAATCCGGAGAGAGTTCCGGGACTGGATTGCCTCTAGGGAGGATACCAGGATACATCGGGTGTCAGTATTGTTATTGCTTCTTCTCTTGCACTTATATTTTTAAATTGCCAATTAGCTTGTGCTAAGTGCTTGATTAGTTAGCTTGACCCTATTCACCCCCCCTCTAGGGTTCCTACAAAATGTTCGTTCCTTGATGACGGCAAACCGTCGTTAAGTAGTCGAATTGCGACAGAATAGCGACGAGCTATGTTTGGCCACGGGCTATTTCCTAACGGATTTTTTTAGCCAAATTCCGTCGGTTAGCCATCGTTAAGTAGATTTACCGACGGTTTAGCGACGGATATGGCCGTCGCTAAAACGTTGAATTTTGGTAGTGTTTGTAAAGAACAACATCCTGATTGGATAGCAAATATTGTTTCAGTTATAAAAAAAATAGCAAGATCGAAGTTTGCATCGACTACTATAATATGAAGACTACTAGTTCAAAAGAAGAGTTCCCTCTTCCCATTATTGACATCATGATTGATAATACTTGTAACTTCGAGCCGATGTCTTTCATGGATGGCTTCTCCGATTACAAATATCAATATATTTTCAGATGATAAGAAGTACACATAATTTCGAACATCGTGTCATGTCTCAATTTCAAAATATATAGGAATCCAAGATATGAGCATGCCAGCTGTACGACTAGAATAAGTATTCCCAATTTAATGGACTTACCATAATCGTAGTATGTTGAATCCTACATCTACAATATAACAGTCATAGGTAATCTAATATCTCCAAAAACATCATAACCACTATAATCTCATCCACAGAATAACATCAACACAGAGACAAAATATATAATAAAATGTTCGAATGAAATATAAATAAGTCTAATATATAATACAAAAGATCCGTTTGATATAGTCAAAGTATAGTGGAAATAGATATCCACGAAAACCAGAGTACAATATGTAAAATGGAAATAACTGAAATAAGAAATAGTCAAGATATAGATAGCTAGATAAAATGTTCATGACTCTAATATCTCTGCAAATCCCTAGATTTGGAAAACTCCTTTGGAACAACCTCTAAGTCTTCAGCAATAAAATCTGTCGCAATCCCTGGTCCATAAATAGTAGGGTATAAGTGCTCGTCTAGATCTAAAAAAGAACTAGGTCCTCATAGGTACATAACAAGATACAAAAGAAACAATACCATAATAAACTATAAATATGATAATGGGCTCACTAACCATCTATGTGTATGCACGTCGTAGACGACTTTGGTACGTATGAGTATGTGAAGGAATAAAGCATAGGATCCGCTAGAGGCTTATGTATGTACTAGCATACCTCCGGACCGTATTTTGACGTGCGGTCAGCAGTCGCTGCCAGATATATACTCTAGCAATACATCCATAACCAGAAAACAAATAATCCATAACCGGGCAACCACAGAGGCTAATATGTGGTTTCTCATATGCCTACTAATACTCTTCCCCACCCATGTCTTGCACAAATCACATCCATAACTCGGACAATCTATATCTCAATATAAGTCACTAGCTAGACTTATTCTAATCAATATATGTACCGACACACGAACTACTAGAACCGGTAGCTAGCCGAATGCGTAAGCTTGTGTCAACACAATATATCTCACTCATAGTGCCGTATAATGATACATGACAAGGCATAGAAGTTATTGAGAATAACTTCACAACATTTTGGGTATGTCTTCTATATACGTAAGTCAAACACGCACACACTCACCACAACATCGATGCCACCAACGATGTCACCCAAGTCATACTTGGATGCACTCTACTAGAGTAATATACTAGCAATACAAGAACAATATCATGAAATTAAAATAGTAACAAGATGGCAAGGTATCTTGTTTGGGATATCGACAAAAGAATAATATAACGGTCCATCTCCAACTGCTGCAACCAAATGATCACTATAGAAATAATAAATAACTAAACTTAATACTAACACATCAATCAACTTACTATAAGTAGACATATATCATATTGGTACACACAACTAGTTAACCATCATAGATAACACCTTTCCATATATACTATCAATTGTACCAATATGGTAGAATGTTATAATATTATATACCATAAATATATAATTTAAATTCTGAAAAATATCATAATTAATTTTAGAATATAATTTATATACAAATTTTTTAGGAAAACTATATTCAAAACAAACTAGTACATTGATCAACGCAACAATGCCATACAGGGTCCCAATTGGAAAGAGAATCGGCTTAAAAATATATATTCTAAAAATAATTAGAATATTTCAGAGAAAATATAATTTTTTATCTAATTAAATAAAATTTATATCATATTAAACTACTACAAAGATTTGAAATTAAATAGGTAGATTATGGTGGGTGTTTCGGTGTCCGAATTTTTTTAGGATGAAAACGATGCCATAAACGCATGAAACTCTTGCAAATATAAAAAAATAATGATACTAGACGATAAATAGAGATTTTAGAGACACTACCAAAGATTTGTTCGAGATCAAACTGTAATGCCCCGTCCCGTTCAGTCCAACCGGAGGAATCAAAATGCCAATGACGTTTGGACTTAGCCATGCACCGGCTTGCTCGAAATCCTGTTTGGTCGAGGCAACTCATCGCTTAGGTGGACGACTTTGGTGAACTTGCCTTAGCTTGGCCTTCACACTAATAAAAATGAAAGTTTTCATTGCAGTGAATAGGCTTGAAAAAAGAGATGAATCCACATGGTTAAGAGAATAATCTCATTGAGTCAAGTATGTGTGTAGAACATAGAAAAAGTGTCAAATGTTGCTTAGATGTTCTCTACGATGGTTTTCAAAGTTGGCATCGGGTCCTTTGACTACATGACTGAGTTACGAAAAGTTGTGCCACGGACTATCTAAGTCATAGCGGGCATGTCCCCATGATCCCACTACTTACCATAGCAAAAATGTCCCATGGCCTCACAGTTAGTCCTATAGAAGATGCCACGGGTTAAGATGCTCAAAGCAAACGGTTGTTCAATTTGAGCACGTGCACGGTCCCATGGTTCTACGGCTGGATATAGTCACATGTTCCCACGATCTCAAGACTCGTCATATAGAGTATCATTTGGACGGTAGTGTCGCACATGACACAATTGGTTTAAGGTACGAAATACGGTTGTTTCGATGATAAGTATGCAATAGTCTATGGCACATATGGGACACGTTTTATTCAAATTAATTAGGGAGGCTATGTAGTAGCCATTCCCTGGGTTTCAAAAGAATGAAAAGTTCAAGCGATAGTTTGTTGTCGAGGCGGTCCCTCGTTTGGTAGTCGCCAAAGAAGTATGGTTTATGAGCACGATATACAAAGAGTTTGAGTCGTACCACAAATTATGTCATGCATTTACGTGAGTCTAGATGAAGTCTTGTAGGTGCGTGGTCATGGACAACCTATGCACAAGGGCGATGTTTCTTCGGACAACAATCTGGGACCACAGGACCGATCCGGCCATGGAGGAAACACGGTATAACTGATGATGGGTAGGCAACCAGGATTCCGATGGGCTTTCATTCGGGCTAGCTACATGTGTAAAACCCCTAATTTTTATTTATTTATTTAATTATTTTATTAGACTTTAAAAAAAAAATTTATACAATTGATGGTTTTATTATTGTTTTTATTTTTTTGTATGACCCGGTTTAGCCAATTCAGTCCGAACTGGGCCCGGACCAAACCCAAGGCCATGTAAGCAGGTAGGGTGACCAAATATGGCCATGTAGACTTATTTTATGTACTTAAAAATATTTTCTAAACTATTTTAGAGTTTGATGTACAAATTCTAATTATTTAAATATTTGTACAATTATTGGTATTTTATTATTAAATAATATTTTATAATATTGTACATGTTTCGGGACCCCGATAAGGGTGTGTGGTACAGTTCACCCATTGGAAATTTTTTTATTATTTTATTATTACTAAAGTTATTTTGTGAAAATTAAATAGATATTTTATTATTGCTGATATTAATGGATATTATGTGATATTACTATTGTTGCCTTTTATGGCAATTTAAATTTGCGCATATATGTAAAAATATATTTTTGATGCATTATATATATAGTAGATAATATTAAACTTTTATTTAAAATTTGTGGAGATTTAATAACCATGTTTTTCCTATCTAAATACTATTTTTTATTTTGAGTTGATCTATTAAGGATTGAATTTATATATATATATAGATATGCTCAAATATATTAAATAATTGGATAGTTGACTTTTAAATGATATTTGGATTTAAATAGATTTTTTGGTGTATTTATGGATATATACCTATATAAAAAAAAAAAAAATATATATATATATATATATATATATATATATATATATATATATATATATATATATATATATATATATATATATATATATGCATATAAGTTTTAGAATAAAAAGAAAAAGAAAAAGAAAAAGAAAAAGAAAAATAATAATAATAAATAAACCCACCCACTTAAAAGTGGGCGGGCCCCTCCCCCATCCGTGCACAGCATAGAGTTAGCAACCCGTGGAATTGGAAAGGCTATAGGGGGGGATATTAGTAATAATATTATATTAGGTTTTTTTTGACCAACTTAGTATATATATAACTTTTTCTACAAACAACAAAACCCTAAACTTCCAAAACGAAAGTTGAGGCTGATTATACCCTCTTCGTCCTCGACTTCGTTTCACCAGCAACGGAGCTTTGTACGCGACGAACGGAGCTTTAGAAGTCAGTCCCGCATCACCCACGAAGCAGTTTTCCCACTCAAGGTACCCAACTTCTCCGTTTGATTTCTCTCTCGATTCTAGTCCGTTTTTAGATCCGTAAATTCGTGTAGAAATCCCTCATAACCCTCTTCAAGATCCCTCAGGTGGATTTTGACATGGCCATCCAACTTGCTCGAAAAATCGAGACGAAGTTGGAGAAAAACCCACTTTTCTGAATCTTGAAAACTGTTTTGAAACGCCAACTTGTCGGCCACTTTTCTCGCTGTTCATTACACTTTTGTAAAAACTAATTGAACACTTTTGAAGACAACCTAACCATGATGGAAACGTAACTGGTAGATTAGTATTTCGAATTCTGTGTGTGTATTAATTCCATGTTGAACTTGTGAGAAAAACTGTTTTCTAAAATATTAATTTCTGAAATTTTTGTCCGATACGACGTCGCCCCGACAAACCGGACGACGTGGTCGCGCGTTATATGCATTGAAAGACACGTATGGACGTTGCGGATATGTGGGAACTGATGGAACTCAGTTTCGTCGCGTGTGTGCGACGAAATCAACGTGTATCCGTCGAAATACCCCCGTATCGACGTTTTGCAAACTTGTTCATAACTTTGTGTACAGTCGTCGAATCGAGACGAAACTTGCGCCAACGGGTCCGGATCAAAATTCTGGTCCTGCATGCCAAATTTGGTTTGATTCTGAGAAGGTCGAATCGGGACCCACTTTTGGCGGGCCCGCGACCCACTCAAACGGGCGATTTTGTGCACGGCTCCTCGGAATCCAAAACTGAACATACCGTTGAGTTCCTCTCCTCAAAATGGAACCGTAGACATGTAGTTTGACGACTTTAGAGACCGTAGACTTCGGCACGCGTTTCGGTACAAAGCGGGTCCAACGGCGGATATCGTTTTGATTCGAAATTACGATTTTGCCCCTGTTCCAGAATTTAACTTTTGGACAGGCGTTTCCTAGGCATATCTTATATTCCAAACTCGTTCGTGATGTTTGTTGCAGCATCCGGAGTCATCTACGGGAGTTAGCTTTTTTTGTCTTGTTTATTTTGTCGGTTCGAGCTACTGGATTATTCTCTTTTGCACATAACCTCAGGCAAGACACCTTGCCTTTACTGTTTAAATTTTCTGCTCAATATCATGCATGTTGTGTTTATTTTTAAGTTGTTTCTTTCTAAATTATATGTAGATACAAATTACTATATTTTGTAAAATTGACTTAGAGTTAAGGGACTACCTTCAAATTTAGTGTGTCTCATTGACTTGCCACGATTGTACACGAGTTGTGTGTGAGAGTGTGAGTGTCATGTAGTGGTCACTTGCGTGTTGGCCGATCACCCGTGCGCATGCGTAGGAATAACTGTCAATAGAGGCATGTTAGAAGACTTGACAGTTATCTATTATAAACTCGTGTTGTGGAAACGACATGTGTTGTGTGTCATGGTTACGACACACGTATAGTATCATTGGGGGGAGGGGACAGCTACTAGCGTAGGGGCTACATTTATTTTTACACACATTTGGGAGATAGTGTCTCGGATGAGCGCTACGTGTTACCCGGCCGATAGTGTCTCGGATGAGCACTACTTGTTGGCCACTCTTTATTACTTGCTTGCGTGAATCCGTTACAGCCCCTGCGTAGAACGTTGTCCTCTAAAATGCATGTCACATAGAATGGTTAGGAACCTTTACTCATGCATACTTTTCTGTTGAGCTTATTTATTCAGTTTATCGGCATGATATTATGTGTCTTGTTACGTCCCTCTGAGGACCTAGTTTTCTCCAGGTGTGTGTTCATGTTTTCTGCAGGTGCTCTAGCTAAGGCCATTCCTTCCTTCGTGATGACTGCTTTTGGACTTGTCATTGCTTCGCTCGACCAATCACTTTCTTTGTATATTTCTTCTCTATTTAAATTAGTTGGTAGTGGACTTTGTCTCCGCCCAACGATTGTATCATAAATATTTAAGTTGATTTCTATATTATTATTCCTTTCATTGTGGATGAGATTTAGTTGTCTTGGATTACTACATTTTACAGCTTATGTATACATACGAGGCCCATGTATTTCGTATGTATACAGCTGGCATGTCTACGTACTTGGCCCTACGTATTTTGGGACTGAGGCGTTACAACATGTCACGACCCACACCCGTTTTTCTTAAACGGATACGAGACGTGTCCAAGCCAGCCTACGCCGCAGTGTCGGCGGTAGAACGCTGTCATGGCCATGAAGATCAAAATCACAAACAATGCTCATTCACAACATTAATTTAATTTACAAAGATCACAAGTTTTACATTTGTAGAAAAATATAAACTTGTACAATATGGAATGACTACAATTCATCTATCTAGCTGGTCACTAGGCTTTCGTCTGCAAGTACCCCCGTCACTCCCCAAGCTAAGTGAATCCACGGCTAACCTGAAAATGTTGGTTTCCAGTCAGGAATGGAACGAGCACAATTCACTGAATGCAATTTCAATAAAGAAAATGACTATAAAACAAAGGTTAGACTTCAATCATGAGTTTTGAAAATAACAGTAAAGCCGTAAGAAAAATCAATAGTAATAAATAGACCAATATACTTTTCCACCATTAGAAGTACCTTTGATATGTGATCGGTCTGGGGTGCTACACCGCACGGTCTACGAGGTCTACTTTACGAGGTCTACTTTACGAGATCTACTTGCAGAAAATAAACAATGTCTACGAGGTCTACTGCAGAAAATAAACAATGTCTACGAGGTCTACTGCAAAAAATAAACAATGTCTACGAGGTCTACTGCATGAAAATAAACAATGTCTACGAGGTCTACTGCAGAAAATAAACAATGTCTACGAGGTCTACTTGCAGAAAATAAACAATGTCTACGAGGTCTACTGCATGAAAATAAACACGGTCTACGGTCTGATCACACATCCTTGGTACTTCTCATTTCCGACTCAACAATTTATAATAGAAAATAATCACATAACCAATGACTAATCAATGAAATATAGTAAAGATCAATATCGAAATACAGACAATAAACTGTACTCGCCTGTGGTCCTTTGCTGGTGAAACCGACAATCTGAACTACTCAATGTGCCACTATAGTCAAAACCCGTACAACAGTCCCCGGAAGCTGAAATAAACAATACCAATGATCTCAGAATAGTCCAATTAGCTAGGATTGTCTGTCCTTACGTCCAATTCTGGACACAGGGGCAAAATAATAATTTCGGACAAAAACGATGTCCGCCGTTGGACCCGCTTTGCACCAAAAAGCGTACCAGAGTCAACGGTCTCTAAAGTCATCAAACTACATGTCTACGGATCCAGTTTTCCGATACGAACCCAACCGTATGTCCAGAGTTGGATTCCGGTGGGCCGTGCTCAAAATCGTCCGTTGAGCGGGACCGTGGGGCCCGCAAAACGACGTTGAATTCAACTGTCTCAGAATTGGACCAACCTTGGCATGCAGGACCAGAAAAATGATACGGTCCTGTCGGCGCAAGTTTCGTCTCGATCTGACGAGCGTGCACTAAGTAATTGGGAAACTTGCACAGAGGCCGATACGGTGAATTTCGACGGATACGCATCAAATTTGTCACGCACACGCGACCAATTTGAATTCCGTCAAAGCCCACACGACCACGAAGCTGTTACGCAGCTTTCGATGCCTTCGGTGTGCGACCACGTCGCCCGGAATGGCGGGACGGACGTCGTGTGGATGGATTTCTATATTTTGAAAACATATTTTTGTCCAAGTTCGGGGTTCGATTTCTCGACACACAGTTATCCAAATTGGTTTCTGTAAAAAGGATTTTCTAGCCCTATATGTTATCAAAAATCGTGTTCAGGTGGAATTTCTAGAAAGTTACTGGATTGATCGGAATCGGTCCGTCAATGTAGGTTCCTGGACTGCGAAACTATCCTATTTTTGGACAGGTTTTCGCTCGACTTTGAGTCGATCTTCCGAACGATCGACAACATCTACTTACGAATTAAAAGCATAGAATTGAAGAGGGTTATGTTGTCGTCATACCAGAGGAATCGACACGCAAAACGGTCGAGCGTGGCGACGGGAATCTACCCGTGAAATCAGCTTCCCACAGCGCACTGCTGCTGTCGCGGTTGCTTCAGTTCGACGCGCGCGCGCGCCCTGGCCGCCGGCGGTGGCCTCGCGGCGGCGCTGCGGTGGCTGGGGTGCGGCGCCAGGGAGAGATGGTGGTGGCGGCGTGGGTTCGCATTAGGGTTTGCGTATTCGATCCCTCGACTGCTCTTATACTCGCGTGTTGCAGGAGAAAGCGCGGGTCGGGCCCTGGCTCCCTGCTCTCGGTTTGGAGAGTTGATGTGGCCAATTCTCAGCTTGGAACGAGTAGGCTAGACTATGGGTAATCGATTGCAACTAAACCCAAGGAACCGAACCAACAGTCCTAGCTATCCTAAAGCCCCCCACTTGGGTTACAAGTTCCAGCTATGAAGCTCTTCTGTGGCCCATGCTCGAGTTGTTACTGCTTGGGCTAGGGAATGAGCACAGTGGCCAGCTGTTGCACATGGGTACTCTGCTCCTTATTCATTCTCTTTTTCTTTTCTTCTTCTATTTCTTTTCTATATATATACCTATATATATATATATATATATATATATAGACAATTATACCTGTATATATACCATTAAATATTTACATATACCCACATACGTACGATTATATATATATATATTTACATGTAGATACACTCATACAATATTTTTTTTGTATATATAAGTATTCATCCCTATAATATATTCATTTATTCATGCACACACATATTATATATATATTTATATATATATCCTTGATAGAGAATAAAATACTAATAACTATTTTTAATAAATAATTTACTTATCTAATAACCACAATATTAGCATTAATAATAATAATAAGACTAATAACACTGTAATCAAACCAATAATGTATTTATTGACAAAATGATATAACCCATAATAATAAAATAATATTATATAATAATAACCCCAATAATATATTGATAATAAAATAAAATAATGATATTGATAACGAAATTTAATAAATCCATAATGACTTATACAACGTCACTGATTCTCACTAATAATAATATTTATAATATTTAAAATACGAATACTTAGAAGTATTTCATCAATTTATCAAAAATGGAGTACAACATCATCTTACAAAATACGCCAACAAGTATGTCATTGGACGTGCCGCATGACTACTTGGGCTTGAGCTCAGTTCGGGTCCAGGCCGGCTAAAATGGTATAATTTATTTCCCTAACTCCATAATATAATTAATAAATAACTAAAACGTTCTATGGGGGATAAGTCGCAACTTGGTCTGGTTTTCCTAGTTAGGATATCACTATGGCTCGGCCTTCCTTTGCAGTGCTACTACACTAGCCCAAAGCACGCCATTGATCGACCCATCGTCTTCCTAGGTATGTCCACGATGGCTAGTTAATGCCAGTGACATTTCATATAGATAAGTTGGTGTGCTGAGCGGTAATCCGCATGCACGGTGTCGGTTGAATGAAAGGAAGTGCAAGCACGACACAAATTGAGTCAAGAAGGTATGCACGGTTGCAACACCAGTATGGAGCCTAAGATTTGACTACACGTACTTTGGCACGAGATATGACATCGAGTATTGAGTCATTGACACAAAGTTAATCTTAGGTATGATTTTGTTATTTTTAATTTTGAAAAACTTCATTCCGCAGAGGTGTAGTCGACATAATTCAATAAGCTATATTTGTATTTGGAAAGAATTAATCAATTTGTTTCAAATAAGTTAGAAACTTCTATTGAAGTTTGAATGTCCGGTTTTAAATTCTCTTAAATCATGAGATCTAATTTCGTAATATTTTTTTTAACTATTTGAGAGAGAGAGAGAGAGAGAGAGAGAGAGAGAGAATCCGTAGATGAGTTGGAAGTGGAAATGTTGGCTCCAAGAAAAGTTTAAAAAAAATACTTGTTACTTGTACTTTGACTAGGAAAGTGGAAAGTAAATACATTTAATACTTAATTATATATATACTCTATATACATAGGTGTATAGCTAGGGAGCATTTCCCATATTGGGGTCCCAGCAGTGGCCTCACCTGCCTAGGGGTTGAATGGCCTATAGTGATACTACGAGGAACTAGCATATAAGAAACTATCAAGGACTATATCTAGAAGTAAAAATTCTTGTGCAGTGTGTTTTCTAATATAAATTTTCTGCATGTAGTTGTGTTTGGATTCAGACAAGTCAATGTGAGGTGTATGACAAAATCAAAATTGTTAGATAGTCATGTACCAAATACATGATTGATCAACATTGCGGCCATCTCTATTCATTGCGTACCGTATGTTTACTATTTAATATAAAAGTGTCTCATATTGAATTCTTGTCTAGGGCTCCGAATTTTCTTGAGACGGCCCTGGTCATTATAGCACAGTTTATTATTCTTATTGTCTCATTCTAGTTTTTTTTGTTCATTATCATGTTACAATAGAGTACTCTTTTTTGTCTCAGTAATATTAGTGTCAATAGATATATCATTATTGTATATGTTTTACTGTTGTATCTGTGCTCGAGTCCTGACTTGATGACTAACGCTGACAGCTGAGACGATTCTCATCCCGTCTATGGAGCTTCGTGACCATATTCTTCTTTTTGATAGCCTGGAATGAGTATCTTTTATTCATATGCTTTCGGTTCATTGTTCTTGATAAGTTTTAGATGTAGATAGTTGTATGGATGTTACAATATAGTAATATGAGTTATCCATATAGATAACGTACTAACGTTGATACTGCGGTATAAACTTGATGTACTCATGTACTCATATCCAATTATTTGGGGGATGATCATGCCACAATCTCCTGAGTTTAGAAGATATTTTTACCGGTTTATGACATTATAACATGAAATTCCTTCCTGCCATGGTAAAAGACTGTAAAGAGAAAAAAATTGGCAAGGGTAAGAAAACATTTCCGTGGTCTACATCATGTTGTTATACAATTTTATGACTGATCACAATGCTTTCAATTTGAAAGAGAAGTAGTTCCGATGGTCTACACCGGTCTGCTATACAGTTTTATGACTGATCACAACGCTTTCATTTCGAGAGGGACCGACTGTCTACATGTAGTTTGAGGCTATTAAATTCAAGCACTGGAAAAGCTTTAGGTGGATAAATGGAGTTCTTTGGCATCAACATCAACACGATGAGAAACTATTCACTGGTCGGACTCACCATGTGGCAGTGATGAGGCCTAATTTTTCATCAATAGTGTCATGTCACATCTGGAGAGAGTAATATTGAATTACTGGAGAAGAGTGGTGTGTATCATAACACTATTGGTGGAAAGTCTAGACTTACTACTTCCACTGGTGAGTCCGGACCACCGAGTAATTTCTCCAAAGTAATAAAAGAAAGAAGAACCAGCTCACTATGTTCCTAAATCCTCCAATAGAATAGTATAAACCAATGGAGCTCCGTCTGATATAACAGAAGCAGAAGCAGAATCAGTCGAAGGCTATAAGCCTATACGTAGAATATTCACGAGATGCAATCCTTCAGTTCAGTTCAATGTTCGTGACAGACTCATCTAATTACAAGATGTGAAGCGAACATTTTGGTTTCATTAATTTTTTTAGCAACGGAACTGGGTGATACTGTTCTTGATCTGTGAAAAAAAGGCCACAGTAGACCTACCAGCAGAGTCTAAATATGTCAAAAATGAAAATAGCGTCTTGAATGTTCTGAATTTCTAAGGATTTCACAAATGTCCTGTCAGTATGTGCAAGCATGCAGGAAAGTAGAAAGCAATCTTAGCAAAAAGGAAGTGATGCAGTATGGAATATGGAATGCATCAAGCAAACAATACTTATTATGAATGGCACCCCTTGTTTTTTTTTTTCTTTAGAGAAGAAGACATCTTGATATTGATTTGGCCTGGATGGATTAGTGAGTCTATGAAATTAGCAACTCTTTCTAACAGTATATATATATTTTTTGGAACCAAGTATATATATATATATATATATATATATATATATATATATATATATATATATATATATATATATATATATATATATATATATATATATATATTGGAATATATATATTTTTTGGAACCAAGTATATATATATATATATATATATATATATATATATATATATATATATATATATATATATATATATATATATGCCAATGACCTCTAAAAAAAAAAATATATGCCAATGACCTCTAGCTCAAGTGGTTAGAGTGAGGCACATCCTCCCAAGAGGTTGCAGCTTCAAGCAACGGAAGAAACACATTTAATTTCATGTGGAGAAAGGTTGCAGCTTCGAGCAACGAGAGAAGCACATTTAATTTCATGTGGAGGAATAAATGTGAGTGCGGGTCGGATGCGGTGACATACAAGTGCTGGTGCGAGCCTTCGGGTCGAGCCTGATGCGATGAGATACAAGTATGGGTGCGAGCATTCGGACCGAGTTTGTAGGCCTTCGGGCCAGGAGTCTGTAATACAATTACTTGTTTAATATATATATATATATATATATATATATATATATATATATATATATATATATATATATATATATATATATATATATATATATTGATAATTGTGGCGAACGCTCCCACCGGGAATCGATCTCCTGACCACTCGGGCTGCATGTCTCTCTTAATATATATATATATATATATATATATATATATATATATATATATATATATATATATATATATATGCAAATGACCTCTAACCTAGTGGTTAAGAGAGATGCATGCGGCCCAAGTGGTCGGAGTTCGAGCTCCAGTGGAGACGAGTTCACCACAATTATCCATTGCTTCAAAAAAAAAAAAATTATATATATATATATTGAAATAAGATAATTGTGGCGAACGCTCCCACCGGGAATCGATCTCCTAACCACTCGGGCTGCATGTCTCTCTTAACCACTAGGATAGACGTTTATTTATATATATATATATATATATATATATATATATAAATATATATATATATATATATATATATATATATATATATATATATATATTATAAAAATAAATAAATAAATATTGCACCTCGCACATGAATTTTATTCAACACGCAAGGATATTAACTATGTTGACATATACTCCTATAAAGAACATATCCGTGTCCGTATCTGTATCCGGCATGTATTGGACACAATATTTCCTCAATAATCATGTCAATGGCTAAACTCCAAATTAGGGACCCAAAGTATAGTTAAAATAGATCTGGATACTCCTCAAGAGTACTGTATTCGTGCCTACATTCATACCCGGCACATATTGGACATGAGAGTATTTCCTCGGCACACATGTCGTATACGGCTCTCGCTCATATCTAGTATCCAAAATATATTTGCAACAGATCTAGATGCTTCTCAAGAGGACCGTATCCGTGTTTGCATGTGTATCCGACATATATTGGACATGAGACTTCCTCGACATTGCATGTCGGATACGGTCAAGATGCAACCGATTTGGTATGGTCATGATTGTAAGGAAGATAACCAAGATATGAAAAAGTAACATTTCTTTACGACCTTGTTACCATCATACAAGATGTTTAAATATAGATATTATTAAGATATAATATACAAAATATGCACCCGATATATTTTTATGTGAATATATAACTATATTTATACCATTCTTGGATTAATTTTTTTTAATCTATAGCTTGTCACCTTGGATACTACACTCTCCATGTAAATGAAACCTAAAAGATCGATGCATTCATGATAGAGAAAGACAGGAGAATAATATTCCCTAATACTTTATCCTTCTTCACCTGAAACCATTTCTCTCTCTATTATTTTTTTCTCAAATATCTCCTCTTTGAGTGCTTCCACCAAACTATATCAAAGCATCATACCCATTTTCAGGGCCGGTCCTGGAATAAGTCGGACAAGACTTGGGACTTGGACAACCTCCTCTGCTAGGACAACCCCTCAGGCTCAGCATGATCTCACAAAAGGTCAAGGTCACGGATGACCACCAGGATCATGTGACTATATAAGGATCAAGAGGCAGCCAAAATTAATTTTAGGATAGGACAATCTGATCCATCGGGCAAAGTATAATATATAATGCAGTATGTAGCCGCAATAACTTTAGTACCACATGATGAGTTGAGCCCCCCTCCCTCTTTTATGTGTTCATAATGTAATGTGAACAGCACAAATGCTAATTAGTGGGGTTCAAAAGTTTGAGAGCATTATCAAGCTCACCACCCTCCCAATTCCATTACCATATTAATTCTGTTCTGCTCCCACAAAACTTGAATTAAACCTAACAAAGTCATGACCTAGTGGATGCTCTCTTTTGTCGAAGGTGGCATCTCGCTTTGAGGACCATCTAGTAGGCGAATCAAGCATGGTCGACTCGAGTGGAGGTAGATCGGGCGTTCAAAAATATAGTACAGTGGATTGGATCGAGACTTCCTTTTTAAGTCGATCTAATCTTGTTTCAGTACCACAACAAAAATTAAAATTGTTTAAGTACTTGTATATATATATATATAACCTTTTGTAGTAATATATATATATATATATATATATATATATATATATATATATATATATAAAGTACTTGTATATATATATAACCTTTTGTAGTAAATATTAGTGCTCATACAATATATATATATATATATATATATATATATATGTATATATATATATATATAAGTACTTTTTGGGCCCTCCTAGTCTGTGGGTCCTGGATGGTCGTTATGGTTGCCCTGAGCCAGGATCGGCCCTGACGAGTAGGTTACATGTACGGTCATTTTCAGATAGATACGACATAGTTATCTATGTTGCACAAATAGAAAAACAATTTAAATACGAGTATGGACATTATAAATACATGTATAGACATGATAATGATATGGACATTATTTTCCCGTGTAACATTGATAGTTAAACGTATAAGAATTAAGAACCAAATTTCTAACCAATGCGTTGAAACAATGCAAGCAATTTAGGAAATTGCCATAAAATCCAAGATAAGGCAATAACCCTGATATGGACAAAGATATCCATGTTATTGATGGTTCCTTAACCCTTAAGGGTTTGTTTGGCAATTGTTGGAATAGTGGTTATGAGGTATATTTTTTAGATTATATGTTACGAGAGGGCTGATTTTGGATAGTTTTAAGTAGCATTTTTAAAACCAATCCATCTCACGCTTGGTAATTCAATAACGAACGATTCAAAAAGTGTTTTTATTAATGAATAAAATTACCTATATGTCAATATATAAGTAAAAATCCTTTCAAAATGTCATTTACGATGTTGAAGTCTAGCTTGATGCATGATTTGGATAGTTTTAGTAATACAACATAATAGTCCTTCATGGTGTCAGATTCACCAGTGACCTCATATAGTCATGGCGCATGCTAACTTGTTGTCTTATGCAGGGATGATAAGTATTCATCTCTATTTTTATACAGGGAAGGGCAAATCAATTGGGGGTAAGATAGCACTGATAAGTGATACGAATTTATGTTTTCACTTATGCTATCGTTTTTGAACTGTAAATCAACATAGTTCTAAATAGCAAGATTACTTTAAATACATGTTTCTCTTAATAATAAGTGTTAGTTTAGGCGACTAGGTTAGTCTCACTCACTAGTACGCATTCCCAAATATACTGACCCAAACTCAACAGGTGTCGAGAACTTCGAGGGTGCACAAACGTAGCTGAAGATTCGGAGAGACAACCAAAAGCTCTTCATATTTGAAGTATTTTAAGCCAGTTCATTTTGGAGCCTTTTTGGTTTCAATGTATATAGGGGTGTAATGCATGGAATGACAAGTATTTTCATGGCATTTTGTCGAACTTTTTGTTATTTCACGAATGCAGCCGAGACAACATATTAATTATAATTTAATCTTGTACTCCGTTGCAAGTTATTAATGAAAAGCTTTTTTTTTCTTCTATATTGTGTCTTCAACTTTCTACTATGATGAGATTTTAACATGTTGTTCAAAAGAATTTATCAAATGTATGTTCTTGCCTTGAACAAGTACAATTTAGACTTGTACGACATCATGTCCGATGGCGACTAAGCGCTAGGGTAGAATCAAGGCATGGCCTAATAGTATAATAGCATGATTCACTTCCTTGGATTTCAAAAATGTTTTCTTTTTGGAAGTTTTGTTGCGATTTCTCGATTGAATGCTTTTTGACATATGCTGCATGAAATAATAGTTCCATATAGTAAGTCCGTAGATATTTAGAGAATACTAACATGCATGTTTACTCTCTTTTGTAGTGATGACTAAGAAAACTTATCCCAGCACTTTGAGTAGCACAAGTAGTCCCAAGGGAGTAACCTCTAGTGAAACTATAATGGAAAAAGTGTGCTTGATGGAGGTACAACAGGGACAAGTAGAAGTGCAACAACAACAACAACTTCAGGCACAAATTCAAGCCCAATTTGGTGCACAACAAAAGCAGATTGACGCCCTGACTCGGATAGTTAGTTCCATGGCACCAACAACAATGCAAAAATTGTGAAGATGGCTCAGGAGATTTTAGAAGAAGAAGAAGCCCAACCGTCGATGATGAAGTCATCTACTTTATTCAAGGTAATTGAGTTCAAGAAAAACCCACTAGAATTCAACGACAGAGCTGAAGCAGATTTGATCATGTTGTGGATAGCTACCATTAAAGGCTTGTTCGACCTCTTCGACATCAAGGGGTCTAAGAGAGTAGCGTGCAGTACGGTGCAGCTATGTTTGAGGGCTTACGATTGGTGGAAAGTGAAGAAACATAAAATCTATGACGCCAATCCTGACTCTTAAGATTTCTTAGGAGATGTTCAAGGAAGCATATCTAGAGTAGTATGTTCCCAGAACAGTGCATCAACAAAAGGAAGATGAGTTGCCATTTTGAAGCAAGGTATCAATCAGTGGATGACTACGATGCAGCTTTTGCAAAGCTGGCAAAGTTTGCAAGATCTTTTCTGCCAGATAAGAAGGCATGATGTCATCATTTCCAACAAGGCTTGAATGATGAGCTTCGTTGGGATATTGTGAATCAAAAGTTCCAGACATACATGAAGTCTTATGCAGCTGCTCTTAATAGTGAGCGACTGTTTTGCGCAACTTATAGAAGATAGGACAGGTTGTTCACATAACCTTCTTCAAGCGTCCTCACGACACGGAAGGATTTGGAGTAACCAAGCATCTGAACACGACTGAGTACAGAGGGCCCAACCTGAACATGCAGTGTTTTGAGTGTGGCAAGTATGGACACAAGTCTACATAGTGCAGGGGAGGATGTTTCAATGTTGTTGCATAGGCCACCAAATAAATGATTACCAAGCTGGGAGGGTGAATCAAAACCCTCCACAAAACTTCAATAATCAGAATAGGGGCATGCACTATGAGCTTCTGATGTAGCACCGGTGAATGCACAAAATCAACGTCAAGGAGACCAAGGTAGAGTCTATACTTTGTCTCAGGAAGAGGCTCTCAACTCCAATACCATCATTACATGTATTATTATATAATGGAATTCCTTTTTGAGTTTTTGATTCAGGTGCAACACATAGTTTTATTTCTGCTAAAATATTTGCTGAAGAGAATAAATTGCTTATGGCACTGTTAGATATGAATCTTAGGGTTAGTACACCATCGAAAATAGATTTTCATGTTACATTTGTATCGGAGGGAGGACGTTATCCTTGGAATTCATAGTTCTAAACAAGGAGTATGATATTTTTCATGTAATGGACTGGCTTGGTGCATGTCATGCGACGATCGACTGTGCGAAAAAGAGAGTTGTGTTTCATCTGCCTGAAGAAATAGAGTTCTCATATTCATATGGCTAAGCATCAAAGAAAATGATGGTAGTATCCGCAGTAATGACAAGACGCGTGTTGTATTTTGTTTATGAAGGGTACTTGGCATTTGCTAGAGATACATGGAAATTACAGACGCAATGCATACTATGTCATGACAGAGTTTCTCGATGTGTTTCAAAACGAGATACTCTGTCGCCAGATCAAAAAATAGAATTCACCATTGACACCTTTCCAAATACTCGGCAAATATCGAAGGCATCGTACATAATGGCACCGATAGAATTGAAGAAACTCAAAGTGCAGTTGCAAGAGCTACTAGACTGATGATATATTCGTCCTAGCATAAATCGAATCAATGAACTGTTGTACAAGTAGCTATTTATATTGCTTATTTCAGTCTATGTTTCTATGTTTATGTTTTATGGTTAAATTGTTCATGCATTTGTATGGTCATGGACAACTTGTGCACAAGGTTTACCTTACCTCAAAACGATATCCGAGGCATTGGGACCGAATCGACCTAGGAAAAAAATATGTGGAACGTGCTTCACGTACGAGGTATTACGAAACCTTTAGAAGGGCTTGCTATCCGGACTAAAAAGGCGCATTGTAATACCACGTAATAGTCCTTCATAGTGTCAAATTCACGACCTCATATAGTCAGGATGCATGCTAACTTGTTGTCTTATGTAGGGGTGGTAATTATTCATCTTTATTTTTATGCAGGGAAGGACACATTGCCTGGGGGCAAGATATCACTGATAAGTGATACGAATTTATGTTACTGCTTTCACTTATCCTATCGAATATGAACTATAAATCAATAGAACTAAGTAGCAAGATCACTTTAAACGCGTGCTTCCCTTAATAAGAAGTGTTGATTTAGGCGAGTGGATTAGTTCCACTCACTTATGCATTCCCAATTGTACTGATCCCAACTCCCCAGGTGCCGAGAAGCTCGAGGGTGCACAAACCTAACTGAAGATTCAGAGAGACGACTTAAAGCTCTTCTTATGTTGAAGTATTTAAAGCTGGTTCATTTTGGAGGCTTTTTGGTTTCAATATAAATAGGGGTATAGTGTATGGAACGACAAGTATTATTTCATGGCAGCTTGTCGAATTTTTTGTTTTTTCATAAATGTAGCCGAGGCGACATCAAATGTAATCTAATCTTGTACTTCGTGGCAAGTTATTAATGAAAATATTTTTTTCTTCTATACTTTGTCTTCAAACTTTCTGATATGGTGAGATTTTAACATATTTTTCAAATGAATTTATCAAATGCACGTTCTTCCCTTTAAAAGTACAATATAGACTTGTACGATATCACGTCCAGTGGCGACTTAGCAATTCGGCAGAATCAGATCGTGACTTGTGATGATAATGACTCAATATACTTCAAGCTTCTACTTAATGTGGTCGATATGGAAGGCAAGGAATGCAACAATCTTCCAACACAAATAGAATTTTGTAGACAACATCATCAGAACATCGTGCAGATTATGGAGAACGTATAAAACCTCCAATTCTAATCAACATCCGATATCCTCTCAGTAACCAAATCGCCAACATAATGAAGTCTGGTACCCCCCTCCTAATTTTTGGGAATTAATTTTGACCGAGATTTTTATGAAGACAATATGGGAGGGGCTGTAGTCTTAAGGAACTCTATTCCACGAAGAGCTAATATTGTTGCATTCATTGGCATCGTATCACTATTTTTTAATCATCAATTTTCTACTTGTTTGTATGACGAATCACCATCATGTACATTGGCTCATATCAATCATTCTATGGTCAACATACGTTCAGCAGATTTCAAAACGGAATTCTTTTCTAGCAAAAAAAAAGGAGTACCCGTAGTTATAGCAAGTCTTTTAACCAACTAATATTGGACAAATGCTTCTATCAAAATTTCAAGAAGCTTAATATAAAGGTACGTACTTTCACAGTTTTTTTTAGATGCGTAACTATACGATACAGAACTTAGTGCAGACTGTATTGTATATATGTTGGATCCACTGTCTTCAACTTTAACCAAAAAAAAATCGTATGCTCCCATGATCTACTGATCTTTTGTTACCCCAGTCGAAATCTGTTGGGTTTTCGGTCTTTTTCATTAGAAAATTTAGTCCCATATCGGCTAGGCCAAAGGAAGTGTATTTCTATATAATAGCTATGCTTGTTTAGAGACGCACAAGTGGTGTGGAGGTGCACATGGGTGTACCATGTGAGGGTATTTTTCTAATGGAAAAAAAGGACAAATCAAAAATGAAGCATTCATGCTTTTTGCTCTTGGGAATTAATTTCCAATGGAGCTAAGCCCCGTAGGGGCTTAGCAACTCGGACTCGGACATGAACTCGGGCTCATAAGGCGTAATGTAGCATTTTGTTGGCGCACTTTGCACTTAGCATCGTCGCTAGGCGCATAGTGTGCTTAAGTTGCGCTCGTTGCGCGAGCCACTTGCGTTGTGCGCCAGTTGGCTTAGATCATGTCTGTACACGATTTGAGCAGTTGCAGCACTTTCAGGAGCAATTTTTACTACGTCCCGAACGTTCTGCTAACTGCACAGTTACAGCGCGGGTCTATATAAGGTTCTCTCTTCTCTCTCCCTCAGAACACACAGAATATACAGAAGTTTACAAGTATTTTTAACACAGTTCCACAAAGTTCGAGAGAGCAGAGAAGAGCAGTACCTACGCCACTTAGTGCCACAGGAGTTCGCTGCCATCCGAAGAGTTAAATGAGTAGAGTATTCCAAAGTTCTCCGTCGAATTTGCTGGTTCCTAGAAGCTGTTCGTGTGTGACGAATTAAGCTTTGAGCAACGGCGATCATTCACCCCAGCAATCTTCCATCTATCACCTGTCATCCAAGTTGCTGCTGCCTATAGCTATTCGCTTAGTATCTTCTTTTTAGAAGTACTACTGTCGTTTGCTTCTGTTACGAACTCTTTTTAGATTTTCATAACTCAGAATCCTCTAAGGATCTCTGTTTCGCACCTTCTTTGAAGTGTTGCATTGAAACGTTGTTTTTATAATTATTTCATTTTCTCAGTTTTCTATCGAAAATTGTGCCCCAGCAATAACAATCTCAAAGCTTAATTGCTAAGATGGAAAACTTTCGTACTTCGCTAGTCAATCCTAACTTCTCTAAGTTAGAACAATTTGATCGTGAGCACTATCAAATCTGAAAAAGAAAAGTTTTTCTCAATATTCAGTTCTCTGATGTTGATCACGTACTGTTTGAGGAGGAATCTACAGTTCCAGAAACTGGATCTGCAGCCGCAATCTCTACGACTACTAAGAACCATGCCAAATGGAGAAAGGACAATAGCATTTGTAGGCTTATGATCTTAAATGCTATGAAAGACTCCCTTGCTGAATCATATTTAAAGAAGACTGTTGCTAGAGAGATTTGGGAGTCTTTGGAAAAACTGTACGAGGATGATAAAAACTGTAGCAAGATATTTCTCGTTGAGAAATATCACAAGTGGTTCTTTGAGGAAGAGAAACCAATGCTGTCGCAGGTGAAGGAGTTCCTGAAATTGCGACAGAAGTTGGAAGACGAGGCGATGCTCCTCCCCGACAAGTTCATTGTTGGAGGGATCGTTCCGAAGCTCCCTGCTGGGTGGAGCAAGTTTTATGCAAACATGCATAGGAAGAAGTTGGAGGTCAGTATCGACGATCTCCTGCAGGAAATCTACGTTGAGGACCAGATGAGGGCTCAACTGAAGGTGGACGCACTATCCAAGCAATTGGCTGACGCCAATCTGGTTCATACCAGGGAACCAAGGGAAAAGCATGCGGCTTCCCACAGCAAGAAAAAGGACCCTAACAATCTGAATATGAAGGGGACTTCCTTCAAGAAAAAGAAGTCAAAGGCTCAGATGCCTTGTTTCGAATGTGGCAAGAAGAGCCACTTCAAGAATGAATGCAAAGCAAAGACCAAGCAATCAGAGCAAGGAGAGTCTAGCAAGGTATCTATGATCACTGACGTTGTTGTTATGATTGCGCAGGTCGATACGGTGGGGGCTGACTCTGACTGGTGGGTAGACACTGGAGCCACCTGTCATGTCTGCTCCAGCAAGGAGTGGTTTACCACCTATACACCAACATCTGAAGTGGTTATGGTGACGAACCAGGCACAAGCTGAAGTGCTCAGGATCGGGACGGTGGTTTTGTACCGAAGGAATGTTCAAAATCCAGCTTATAAATCAGTTCAATATAGTTAATGCAATCACTCCTTCTGCTTATACTCTTGAGTTGTGGCATTATAGGCTAGAACATGTTCATTGTAAATGAATAAACAAAATGTCTAGTCTAGGACTTATCTCTAAGTGTGGGAGTAAGGTAGAGAAATGTGAAGTTTGTGCTCAAACAAAAATCACAAGAAAACCCTTTTCTTGGGTTAATCGAAGTACAGATCTTCTGGAGTTGGTACACTCTGATATCTGTGACTTCAAACAATTCTATACAAAGGCCAGGATGAAGTATTTTATAACCTTCATCGATGACTTCTCAAAGTATGCGTTTGTCTACTTGCTGAAGGCTAAAGACGAAGCATTCGAGAAGTTCAAGGAGTTCAGAGGCGAAGCTGAGCGGCAGAATGGACAACAACTCAAAAAAATAAGAAGTGATCGAGGTGGAGAGTACAGGTCTCATGAATTCGTGTCGTTCTACAAAGAAAATAGAATTGTCAATAAGACTACGGCTCCGTACACTCATAAATCAAACGGAGTAGCAGAAAGGAAGAACAGAACGTTAACAGAAATGATTAACTCAATGCTGTTGACTGCGAGTCTTCTAAAGTGCTACTGGGGTGAAGCTGCATTGACGGCCACTTTTATTCTAAATAGAGTGTCTCATGCAACTTCAGACATTACTCCTCATGAACTCTGGTTCAAGGTCAAACCTAACTTGAATATCATTCGAGTATGGGGGTATCTGGCATATGTCAAGCTTCCAGATCTGAAGATTCAGAAGATTGGGATGAGGACTACAAATACGATCTTCTTAGGGTATGACGAGAAGAGTGATGCTCGAAGATTTCTTGATATTGAGTCAAATCATATCATTGAATCTCGCGATGCAGAATATTTTGAAAACAAATTTGCAAGGCACAAGAACATTATTCTAGCGTATATTCCGGAGAACAATGATAGTGTGCAAGATACTGAAGTCTTCAATGAGGATGTGGTCCAAGAAGATGTTGTTGTTGAAACAACGGTTGAACCAGAACTTGCTGAGCCGTCAGCGAAGCGTGTGAGGAGGCCGAAGGACTCATAAATGACTTTGTTACCTATCATGTGGAACTAGATCCACTTACCTATGATGAGGCGATGAAGACCAGAGACGCAATTTTCTGGAAGGAGGCGATTGACAATAAAATTGATTCCATCACCTCAAATAATACTTAGGTGTTGGTTGATCTTTCTGAAGGAACAAAATCCATCAGATGCAAATGGATCTTCAAGAAGAAGATGAAAGCAGACGGTACCATTGACAAGTTCAAGGCTAGGTTGGTTGCCAAGCGGTTTTCTCAGAAGCAGGGGATCGACTACTTTAACACGTATGCTCCAGTAGCCCGGATGACCACCATCAGAGTGTTAATTGCTCTTGTAGCAATACATAAGATGGTGATATATCAGATGGATATAAAAACGACTTTCCTAAATGGTGAGCTGACCGAAGAGATTTACATGCAACAGCCAGAGAGATTTGTCGTCAAGAGTCTTGAAGACGAAGTCTGCAAGTTGGTGAAATCCTTGTACGGTATTAAACAGGCTCCCAAGATGTGGCATAAAAAATTTGACAAAGTTATAAGGTCAAATGGCTACGTGGTCAGCGAGACGGACAAATGTGTTTACACAAAGTTCGCTGATGGAAGATGTGTGATCGTTTGTCTGTACGTGGACGATATGCTTATCCTAGGTACGGATATGGGCTGTATCACAGAGACAAAGAAGTTCATCTCGAGCAAGTTCAGTATTGTCATGCGCCGCTCCCGTAGGAGCGATCGTCCTCGCTAAGGCGTGATGCCGCACGGGCCTAGGTTGCGCCCGTGCAAGGCCAAGTCCAGAAACGGCCGATTTGAGCTAGGCCACAGAGTCGCACAGAGTGTCCCCATTTGCCGCGAAAAGTAAATGAACACAAGTTGAAGCAAATCCAAATTCTTTATTAATTTTCAAGAAGTTTACAAGCGGTGCTAGGCCGATATTACAAATCGCTCAAGCTCTCTCTCTCTGAAACATAAAAAGGACGTGCCAAGTGGCTTACAAGATGGAATGATATATGGCAATGTTTCGATACATTATGTCCTGTATAGGGTGTTTCAACTTCTTGCAACATCCCAAGGCTCCAGAGTTGGCTCCGCGCCCTAGCACGTTCGATGGAAGCTCCGCACCCGCCGACGTTTCCGGCTTCCTGTAAGCAGACTGTGGGGTTATCAGTACATTGTTATGCACTGGTGGAGAGGCTAGCTCGTCCATAATGCTATCATTACCAAACATGTTCCATTTACTTTTGTGCATCTCTATCATTCATTGTCTTTCTAATCTTGCCTTAGGATCAGTTTCATAGAATGTTGCATAGCCTATCTCGTGTTGCCAAATTCAAGTGTGTGCGTGGAAATGAATGCACGATTTACCCATACTTACCGTCCGACCTTCCCTGTCCAAAGTAAACCAAGTTAGACAACAGTACATATATTTCAATTAGACATGATTTATGAAAGCATTCAGTGTCAAGGGCATGTTACTGCCTCGGGTTCTAGCGTGTCGTGGGCATGTTCTAGCACGTTATATTTCAAGCATGTTCCGAGTGTTGTATTTCGAGCATGTTCAGGAGGCACTTGTTCATTTAACTTAGACTACTTTGATTTCAATGCAAGGACTTGCACGTGGATTGCCACCAGCATAGTCCACTTAATCTACATGCACGGGTCACTGGCTTTACAAGCCATTTTGGACATTCCCGTGTAGTATTTCTCAACTTAGCATAGGGTGATGGCTGGTACACCCCGTTAAGTCTCTTGAATATACCCTGCACTTACGTCTCCTGGTGCCCAAGCCCGCACCCAGGCAGTCCGTAAGCCCCGTTTTGATTCTGCCTAGGCCGGCCACGGTATACTCCACACAACGCCCGTGCCGCAGAATCCTTCCACTATACGGCCACGGTATACTCCACACAACGCCCGTGCCATTTATTCACGACCATTTCGTATTATCTTGTTATTTAACTTACCGGCTATCTCCGAGTCGTAGGCTAACCCTTAGCCATAATGCGTTATCGACCAGGTTGGCGTCCGTGCAGCGCGGGTAGCGAGCCCCGTTGCACGTGCCCGTCACACCTGTCGCTAACCATTCTTTCTTTTCTTATCTTTCAACTATACGGCCACGGTATACTCCACACAACGCCCGTGCTGTTTGTCCATCAATTCATTCACGTATTCATTCTTTCATTCGTTGATTCATTCATTCACTTATTCGTTCATTCATTCATACATTTTGCAACTCCTCGTGCGGGAGTCGCCTTGGTGACCCATCGGTCCCATAGTCTTTCAATGTTGCTAACTCTACTCGGAACGACTATGTTGATAGTCTTCCCATTTCATTGTTGTAATCCATTCATTGTTTGATTGTTGAACGCATAGGGAACTTGAACGTAAGCTTGTGCCGTAGCACGAGCGTGGAGCACGGTACGAGAGTTCTCATATTTTCCATATTTTTTCCATATTCTATACAAGCATACAAGATGGGATTATTCCCTTAGCTAGGTGCGTTGAGTCATTTATTAGCATGCACAGGGTTATCGCCTAGCGATTTTTGTGATAGTGTCCGCATTGTTATGTGTCTAGGCTAAGCACAGACGGGTTCATCGGAGCCACCCACCTTAGCGATGTTCGCATCGGCCGAGCGATACTCCGAGCGTGCCTTTGAAAGTCTAAGTCTGGATTCATCTTGACGGGCCAATGTAAGCCTTGCATCGATTCTTCATCAGGTCGATGCCAACTCTTCGGGTCGACGGCTCGTTTGAGTCATCGTACTTGCCGTTTGAATCGGCGTTCCGCTAAAGCGGAGCGGGGCATTATATAATACACCACTCAAAACAAGTCTCGTCCTCGAGACTTCCTGAGTGCAGGTCATCCTACCGTTTCCTAACTCGGGTCGTCGTGTTTCTTAGACAATTCTATCGAACGGCTCTATCGTTCGATGGCATCGAACCATGCTCGGTACTTCTCTAAGTTCCGTGTCGCATACTTTTGGTCGATCTTTATTGGATAACTTTTCATTCATTTTAGAGTTGATGGCACTTATCCATTTCAAGTGTTTCTTCGACTTGGTTGCTTTTTCATTGTATCATGGGACTGAAACGGTCGTGCGAGGTGCATCGTAATTTATCAAACTCGAGAGTCGTAGGCTGAGGCAAACTCATTCATTCGTTCATGCGCATCGTAACACCCACTTGCAGCTGCATTCGAGTTCATCATATCGCTGAGTTTGGATCGTGCACGTATCCAAGGCGTCCCTCGAACATGTACATTTCAACCAAACTTAGCGATTAGCAAAGTCGGTCAAGCTACTCGTGATAGTTTTGATTTGCCGATCGTTTTGCAAACTTCGATTTAAAATCGAATTCATGTGTGTATCACACATCGTTTATCTCGGTCCTCGAGATGATCCGGTTCGCTTCTCAAGCGTTCTTGTCTATGAAATCAATACGATTTCTTCTTAGCGGGGTCGACCAAGTCTAAGTAATTTTCGTCCGATTCAAGACCAAGTATTGTACTATCGTCGAGTACGTCTTCCGATCAATGATTCAATTCGCTATCCCAACTTTATTTACGCATCATCCATCCCTATCATTCGCTTGGTTTGGGGCCAATCTCATCATCGTTTTTCGCACACTCCCTGTTCCCTGTCCTACTCTAAGTCTTGTTGCCACAAGTCTATCGTCCGTCCGGACGATATTGTAAGGTCAATCGTACAAGTTCAATCACTCGGCATAGGGTCGTCCGCCTATCCGCTAGGTCATCTCACAGGGTCATAGTTACAAGTCAAATCTGTTGCTCATCGTGCAAGGTCGTTGCACGATGCTCGCCCCAAATCCTATGGTCAAACCATTTGTTCATTTGTACGGGAGTTTCTACCCAAGCTCGCGTCACTCAGATTTCTAAACATCGAGCATTGATCACTTATTTCGCATCAAGACTTACGTTGCACATATTCAATTCCATTCAATCACCAGTTCTAAACCAATTCATGTATTCGATCACGATGTCATCCAGCTCGACAATACATTGTGCCCCAATCTCACGCGAGTCCGATTATCCACGGCGGTTCATGAATCACCATGCAACGATTCCGCAGAATAATCATTCTCATCGGGGCGTAACTCTTGTTTTGAGTTTTAGACTAACCCATTCTCGATACGCGGATTGGACTTACTCGATCCTCAAGTTCAACTCTTCAAGCACACAAATTCAATCTTGAGTCCACTTTCGCGTCAAACCACAAGTCGAAGCATACGAATTGCCACGCCATGCAAGTGCCGATCACTCCCGCTGTATGAATCACCATAGCAGCGCTCACGCGGAGTGATCGTCATAATCCGGCACGACGTATGTGCGAGGCTGGAGTTGCGCTTGCATAAGACAAGAACGTCAACGTTGTGGTTGTCAACGAAGCAAATCCAAGCATTCACATTTTTTATCCAAGCCAAATCAATTTGATAATCTGACCGTCATGCGTTCAACTAGAAAATCCTCGAGCCAAATCTATCTTTTCTTCGACACATTTTTTTAGAAAATTTCAAGTATAGCGTCCAACGGAACAATGACATTTGCACGACCGTCATTCGCCGAGTCAGAGTGCCCCCGAGTTATCGCATATCGATCTTTGATACGCCTCAATACCATCGACGATATGCGTAACCTGACGATCTTCCTTTGCAACCAATTTCGAGTCGTGCGACTGATGCTATTGTCCGAGTTGGATATTCCACAATTTTTTCGATATTCAAGATCAAGTTCGATCGCTATTCCTCAAGCTCGTTTCAAGATCGTTGTTCAAAACTCAAGTCACATTTCATTTGAATCAATCCCAAATCGTACGCGCGATCCTCTAAGTTTCCTCGACCAAGACCATTCACTTTCATTCGTCGTTCCGAATCGTTTTCTAACATACGTTGCCCATTCACAAGTTGTCCAGCGATATCTCGTTCGGGACTTTTGAAGTTACGTCCAACTAAGCTTGATGCGTTCTAAGGCTTTGCGCGATTGCATCGCGTCGCCGACGTACTAGTACGATCCGTAAATCCTTTAGTCTCGCTCGAACAATTTCTATGACGTCCATACACCACTCAGGGTTCAAGCCACTCGTCTAGTCGTTGACATTCATTCTTATTCTTCTCCGAACCTATCACATACACCACTCGGATTCAAGCCATACGATCTAGTCCTCAATCACGTTCGCGTCATGCGCTAAGACATCCTTCAGATTCGTTCGACGAATCTCTAGCGTAATCGCCCACGTCGCCTCGACGTACTAAGTCGTTCGCACTAATCCTCAAAATCCAAGTCAATCCTTCGGGTATGCCTAAGCGTTAACTCGATAGCGTTCCTATCGATATACACTCTAAGTGTAGCTTCGTTCCCGACCGAGCGGTACTTGATATTGCTCGCAACTCGATTGCACCAAAAGTCGAGATGCGCGACACGCGGCACAACATAACCAAAAAGGTCGTGTGCATAGCTATCCCGTGCAAACTATATTCGAGTTCGCATGCTCACTTATTCTCGTTCGAGCGATAATCGATCTCACTCGCAACTCGTTTGCACCAGAGGGTCTAGGTGCGCGATACTCTGCACCACTTAGCCAAAAGGCTGCGTGCATAACCATTCCGTTCGAACTATACTTTGGTCTCGTGCACTCGTTTGCTGTCAGCGTAAGCTCATTCAAGCACGCACTGCGTTTGCTAACTCTTAGCATCGGTTCCTTCCAACACAAGTTCGTCGTGGTGGCACAAAGGCCTTCGCCTATCGATCCCGTCCAACCGAGTACTCGTACGAGCTTTTGAAAATATTAGACTTATTGTATGAAATATCCTAAGGCACAACGAGAGAGAGCGTACACTTCTTTTGTTTCCAAACGAGCTTTCAAAACTGAGAGAATCGAAATGATGTCCAAGGACGTAAAGCCGTGCTCTGATACCAATCTGTCACGCCCCGCTCCCGTAGGAGCGATCGTCCTCGCTAAGGCGTGATGCCGCACGGGCCTAGGTTGCGCCCGTGCAAGGCCAAGTCCAGAAACGGCCGATTTGAGCTAGGCCACAGAGTCGCACAGAGTGTCCCCATTTGCAGCAAAAAGTAAATGAACACAAGTTGAAGCGAATCCAAACTCTTTATTAATTTTCAAGAAGTTTACAAACGGCGCTAGGCCGATATTATAAATCGCTCAAGCTCTCTCTCTCTGAAACATAAAAAGGGCGTGCCAAGTAGCTTATAAGATGGAATGATTCATGGCGATGTTTCGATACATTATGTCATGTATAGGGTGTTTCAGCTTCTTACAACATCCCAAGGCTCCAGAGTTGGCTCCGCGCCCTAGCACGTTCGATGGAAGCTCCGCACCCGCCGACGTTTCCGGCTTCCTGCAAGCAGACTGTGGGGTTATCAATACATTGTTATGCACTGGTGGGGAGGCTAGCTCGCCCACAATGCTATCATTACCAAACACGTTCCATTTACTTTTGTGCATCTCTATCATTCATTGTCTTTCTAATCTTGCCTTAGGATCAGTTTCATAGCATGTTGCATAGCCTATCTCGTGTTGCCAAATTCAAGTGTGTGCGTGGAAATGAATGCACGACTTACCCATACTTACCGTCCGGTCTTTCCTGTCCAAAGTAAACCAAGTTAGACAACAATACATATATTTCAATTAGACATGATTCATGAAAGCATTCAGTGTCAAGGGCATGTTACTGCCTCGGGTTCTAGCGCGTCGTGGGCATGTTCTAGCACGTTATATTTCAAGCATGTTCCGAGTGTTGTATTTCGAGCATGTTCAGGAGGCACTTGTTCATTTAACTTAGACTACTTTGATTTCAATGCAAGGACTTGCACGTGGATTGCCACCAGCATAGTCCACTTAATCTACATGCACGGGTCGCTGGCTTTACAAGCCATTTTGGACATTCTTCTGTGGTATTTCTCAACTTAGCATAGGGTGATGGCTGGTACACCCCGTTAAGTCTCTTGAATATATCCTGTAGTTACGTCTCCTGGTGCCCAAGCCCGCACCCAGGCAGCCCGTAAGCCCCGTTTTGATTCTGCCTAGGCCGGCCACGGTATACTCCACACAACGCCCGTGCCGCAGAATCCTTCCACTATACGGCCACGGTATACTCCACACAACGCCCATGCCGTTTGTCCACGACCATTTCGTATTATCTTGTTATTTAACTTACCGGCTATCTCCGAGCCGTAGGCTAACCCTTAGCCATAATGCGTTATCGACCAGGTTGGCGTCCGTGCAGCACGGATAGCGAGCCACGTTGCACGTGCCCGTCACACCTGTCGCTAACCATTCTTTCTTTTCTTATCTTTCAACTATACGGCCACGGTATACTCCACACAACGCCCGTGCCATTTGTCCATCGATTCATTCACGTATTCATTCTTTCATTTGTTGATTCATTCATTCACTTATTCGTTCATTCATTCATTCATACATTTTGCAACTCCTCGTGCGGGAGTCGCCTTGGCGACCCATCGGTCCCATAGTCTTTCAATGTTGCTAACTCTACTCGGAACGACTATGTTGATAGTCTTTCCGTTTCATTGTTGTAACCCATTCATTGTTTGATTGTTGAACGCATAGGGAACTTGAATGTAAGCTTGTGCCGTAGCACGAGCGTGGAGCACGGTACGAGAGTTCTCATATTTTCCATATTCTTTCCATATTCTATACAAGCATACAAGATGGGATTATTCCTTTAGCTAGGTGCGTTGAGTCATTTATTAGCATGCACGGGGTTATCGCCTAGCGATTTTCGTGATAGTGTCCGCATTGTTATGTGTCTAGGCTAAGCACAGACGGGTTCATCGAAGCCACCCACCTTAGCGATGTTCGTATTGGCCGAGCGATACTCCGAGCGTGCCTTTGAAAGTCTAAGTCTGGATTCATCTTGACGGGCCAATGTAAGCCTTGCATCGATTCTTCATCAGGTCGATGCCAACTCTTCGGGTCGACGGCTCGTTTGAGTCGTCGTACTTGCCGTTTGAATCGGCGTTCCGCTAAAGCGGAGCGGGGCATTACAAGTATAAAGGACTTGGAGGAAGTTGATGTGATCTTAGGGATCAAGTTCATCCGGAGAGGCACTGGACTAGCACTGTCACAGTCTCATTATGTTGAGAAGATGATCACTCTTTACGGGTATCAAGATCTTCCAGGGATCGATACGCCGTACAGGTGTGATCTGAAGTTGAAGCCTAATTCAAGGGAAAGCGTCAGGCAACTGGAGTATGCAAGGGTAATCGGGAGTTTGATGTATGCTACTACTACCACAAGGCCTGACATAGCTTTTGTCATGGGAATGCTGAGTCGTTTCACTAGCAACCTAGGCATTGAGAACTGGAAAGTTGTGAAACGGGTTATGAGATATTTCAAGAATACTCAGACATATGCACTGCACTACAACGGAGATCCGTCGATTATGGAAGGCTTCAGTGATGCCAGCTGGTGCTTAGAGGTGGAGAGCGAGTGGTCCACTGGTGGATTTATTTTCACAATGGGTGGAGCTGCTATATCGTGGAAGTCGAAGAAGCAGACTATGCTCTCGCGGTGATCCATAGAATCTGAGTTCTTTGCACTTGATACCGCAGCAAAAAAAGCAGAATAGCTTCGGGAGCTCATGTATGATCTTCCAGTGGTTGGGATGCAAATATCGGCAATACCGATATACTGTGACAACGAGGCGACTACGACGGTGTCAAGATCCGCACCCAGTGTAGGGACACGAGAAGTGGGTACGTCCAGCCTACACCGCAGTGTCGATGGTAGAATGCTGTTTTAGGTCACTATCTAATCAACAACTCACGCAATTATATAATATACCTGTCACAATCTCAACTCCGAATGGAGGACAAGTATAAGTTACGATAATACTCAATCACAATCTAAGCACGATAAGATAACACATGAGTCTAACAACTATATGAAACTCAAGCAACTTAAATAAACTTCTAAACAACATCTCAAACAATCTCAAATACGACTCAATTTCACTTATTACAAACAAGTTCTAAAAGTGAAACTAAACCATAAACTAGTAATCTACTCCAAGCTCTGGTGGTCCTCTAGGCTAGCTGTGAATCTCCAGGTTACCTGTAATATTTTCAACAGGTCCAGTCAGGACAGGAGCGAGCACAATACGTCTCACGCAGTTCATAACATGTTAGGAAATATAAAGCATGCAAAAAAGTAAGATACATGAACTGTAAGAAGATGTATATGAAAACGAGAGAGAATTTATAACTGAAATTATATATAGGATAAGTAAAACTGCAATACTAGTGATTTAGAGCACAATATGGTTATGTAAACGGGTTAGGTTATACAATAACAATAGGTAGCTCCGTCATACGTGAATGTACAATGTATGCATACAATATTTGTACAATATGGGATTTTGATCACATAATCATTTCCTACTCACCATCCCCAATCAATACACAAGGATCCAATCCAGTTACGCTACCTTGTACAATAGTTCTCCATGAAGCTCATGTGATCATGAGAGTACAAGATGTACAATGAGTATATATGAATAGGGGTGTACAATAAATACAATATGTTCGTGAAACGTACATCACAATATGTATCTGTTGAACACAATAGAGATAACATCACAAGAGAAGATCCATATAGTACCAATCCGTGATAACAATCGTGCCAGTATCAAGCAAAGTAATCTAGAGCAAGAATATAAGTCATGACAAATATGAAACGATCAGAGAATGTACTCGCCTGTCACCCTGAATAACTGAGATGAATAGATGTCCGAACTGGTGTCACAGAATCCTATTTAGAGTAAAACAGGTTATGATGTATTCAGAAATAAGGTAATTGAAGTGTATGATTCAATCTATATAATTTCTAAGTCAATTTAGACCAAAGTCAACTCTAAGTCAAACCTGGTCAACTGGCTAAGTCAAACTAGGTCAACAAGTCCAGATTGGTCAAACTAGGAGTCCAACTTGGTCATACTAACTCACATCAAGTCAAACTAAGTCACACTAGGTCAATCTAAGTCAAATAAGGTCATGCCATGTCAAATTAGGTCACACAAAGTCAACTAGGTTAAGTCAAGTCTAAGTCTAGTCAAAACAGTCAATCTAGTCTAACCAAGTCTAGGTCAACTAGCCAATCTAAGACCCCACTCTTAGTATCCTAAGATATTAAGATAGGATACTAACTATCTATCGGTTTCCAACATCTAGAAACTAGTTAATACTAACATATCATAGGTATCTAACATATCAAAAATCTAACCAATACCTCAACTAACAACATTCTAATATATAACTTCTAACCATCTATTCTAACTTAGAAACCTAACACAACTAACATCCACTAACTAATATCTAACCATAACATATATGTATATATATCCATCTCTAACTCTAACCAACTAACATATGTCATCTCTAACTAACAATAACATAGACTAACACAACTAACTATCTAACTTATATAAGATATCACCATCTAACTTCTAAGATACCTCTAACATCTACATAGATTCTAACATAACCTCTAACATACTAACATATCCATACATACAATATTTAAATTCCTCTCCACTCCAATACTAACACACACACAAACACATATACCAAATTCACCCCCTCTCTTCTAAGATACCCACACACATCTATATACAAACACACTACCACTCAACCAAAACACAAATCACTCAACAAACCACACTAGTCTCAAGTTAAATAGGATGGCATGATCCTTCCAACTCTCTCACCTTCACAACACACACACTATAGTACCATCTATACAATATCAATCACACACTAGCACATATCCTCTATCAATCTCACTTCTCTCCACTAACCACACACATTCTTATCTCATTCAAACACACACACTATACTAACATATATTACATAACAATAATTTATATATATATATATATATATATATATATATATATATATATATTCTTGATAACCTATGATATCTACATTCACGTGATATCCATACTACATAGGCTCATAGGTTACACAAAATGCCTATATCGTATAGTCACTCTTCTATTTAAAATCAATACTGTACCAATTGGGCTTTCACTAAATTCTAGGATTAAATTATGTCGTAGTCCTTTGTGTTAGCTTTCCGAAACTTTAAACCGATCGTATTTTTGTGTCCGGAAGCTCCCGGAATCGCAAAAACATCGAAACACGTTCGTCTTTCGTACAGCTGACACTCAAATAATTTTACAGAAAATTTCAGAACGAATTTGGCTTATTAAAATATATATTTGGAAAGCTAACTTTGATACGGTTCTTTTAAAAAAAATGGAAGATAAATCGGAGTTCTAAGCTAAAAGTTATGACATTTCTAAGTTGCTTTGGTTAATAAAAATGTGGATGACGAATTTGAGTTGTTTTGGACAAAAGAAACACATGTAGGCCAAGATACTTGGATACCAACATAGGTATCCAAATGAAACTCATTCTAACCATCCTAACTAAGATCAATCCACTCTCTAACCATTCTAAAACTAAATTTAAATATCTATTTAAACTATTATCATACATACATATACATGGGGTGTCCTAATTTGGGATCTATCAAGTAGGATACAAGACACATCTATAATCCTCAAGAGAGCTCCAAATGGCCTCAAATTAAAATCTAATGGTTGTACATGCATAAGGGTGGATCCTATGGATTCAAATCTAACTAAAATGCAAGGAAAATTGAAATAGAGAGATGGTTGTACCTATTGAAAATGGGATCCCAATGATACACTCAAAGGACACGGTTTCGACACGAAAGCTCCTCCAAAATGGACACCCTTCCTTGCTCCTTGCTCCCAATCCTTGCTAGCACCTCCTCCTTGGTTGAATGAGAAGAAATTATGGAAGATTGGAAGAAGAATGGAGGGATTTGGAGATCAAAATCAAGAGGGAAGCTCTCAAGTTTGGGGAAGAACAAATTAGGGTTCTATGTAGAGGTAAAAAGAGGCAAGGGTTTTCTTAAGGATTCTTTATAGGAAGGGGGGAAACACTTGATGGCTGGTCATTAGATGAATTAGGGTTAGTTTTACATGTAGATGAGTGGCTAGGGCTTGTCCACCCAATTCCAAGCCTTCCTATTGGTTCAATTAGTCATAAGGCTTTCTTTTTCACAAATATCCCAATAGGTAAATATTCTACTATGAAATATCTAGATATTGTTAATCTAACTTAACCATTAAGTCTCTAACCTTCTAACTAAACCTCCATGAGCATCATTAACATCTAGGTTTAGTCAAAACTAGGTTAGTCTCTAACAATTCAATTAGCACAATATTAATTAATCAAAATTCATTTTCATTAATAAGTCAAAAATGACCAAAATTCCCTTAGGCTAAAAAGTCACAATTAGTCATCCTAATCACATGGTTAGGTCCCCATGGTCATGGTTAGTCTCTTGGTCATGCAGTCTCTAGGGTTACACTAGTTAACCATCAAAATCACAATTCAACATTTTAAATAGTTTTAAAATAATTAAAAATCACCAAAAAAATTATAACATGGTTTAAATATCATTATTAAATGATTATAATTACAAAATTTTAAAATTATCCGTATTTTAGAAACTGGGTGCTACAGACGGTAGCATCAAATGACCTATTCAATGGAAAGAAGAGGACTATGCGGTTGAAGCATAGGGCAGTACATGATCTTATCAAGAGAGGTATAATTACAGTCATTGATGTTCGGAGTCAAGAAAACATGGCGGATCCGTTCACCAAGGGCCTCAAGCGCCAGCTGGTCAATGACACAGCAAGTAAAATAGGATTGAAGGCATTCTGATATTGTATTATTGCAATCCTACCATAAATTTTTATGCTATTAGTTCAAATAGAAATCTTTAAGCATCTAGCTTTTGGTTCAAGGGAGGGCCATTAATTGGAAGAATATCAGGAACGGTGGGTACATGTCCTATTGGGCATAGAGAGGTTACGGACCTATAACCACTGTTGTCTACTGTTGTTTTCTGCGGAAAACGGATCCTGTGGGAAGGTTGGCTTAAACGCCTTAATGAGTTCTTAGACATAGTGAATGCCTGGTGTGCTTTACAGGAAGTACGGTAGTGCAGCACTACAAGGAGTAAAATTCCATGCTACTGTGGGGGTGACTCTACCATGAGGTTTTCGAAAGGGGTAATGCCCCGGCTTTGCGAGCCAAGTCACAACGGCATAGTACCGCAAATAGGCAGGTAGACTAATGCTATATGTTGAAATAAAGAGGGGTGTAGTCAGCACTACAAAAGGAATGAGTTCCTCATGTTACAGTGGTACAACACCACGATGATGTACCCGGTTAGGGATAAAGCCTCAGCCTTGCAAGCCATGTCGTTGCGACATAACACTGCAAGGGAGCCTAAGACTTCATGCCGGATAGTATGGCACTACAAAGAGGCTGTGACCTCATGCTATAGTATTATGACACTACGATGATGTTCCCAGTAGGGGTACTGCCTCGACTTTAGGCCATGTTATAGCGGCGTAGCACCGCAAGGAAAGCGCAAAGCGCTTCATGCCATATCTCTTTAATAAAGAACTCACCTATAGTGTATGGACAGAGATATCAGGCCGTCTCTTGAAGGTAAACTTGTAGATGCCCAAAATTATACACTGAAACTATGCTGGCACGGGACCTTTAATGTGTAGCCAGAAATACATATAACTACATTATGTTAGTGGAAAAAATTTTAGCTATGGTGCAGAATTCAAGACTTAGTCCATTCTTGTATTATAGTCTGTTATTTGACACATGCGGGAAGATTCAAGTCGTCAACAATATCTCTCCTAATGCATGATGGACAGTTACTGTGGGGAACACTAAAACTCATGTATAGAGATATGTGGAGAATTATTGGATTTTTGGCCTTTTTTATTGGAAACTTCACGTCGGCTAGGCCAAAGGAAGTGTATCTCTATATAATAGCTATGCTTGTTTAGAGATGCACAAGTGGTGTGGAGGTGCACATGGGTGTGCCATGTGGGGGTATTTTTCTAATGGAAAAAAAGGACAAATCAACAATGAAGCATTCGTACTTTTTGCTCTTAGGAATTAATTTTCAATGGAGCTAAGCCCCGTAGGGGCTTAGCGACTCGGACTCGGACATGGACTCGAGCTCATGGGCTCATGAGGCATAATGTGGCATTTTGTTGACGCACTTTGCACTTAGCACGTCAGCATCGTCGTTAGGTACTTAGTGCGCTTGAGTTGCGCTCGTTGTGAGAGCCACTTGCGCTGCTAATTGGCACGGCGAAGTGGTGTGTCCAGTTGCACGGCCAAGTGGCACGCCCAGTTGCGAGGGCCCAGAGGTACCCCCAGTTGCGCGGCCCAGTGGCAGGCCAATGGGTGCTTCCTGTTGGCGTACAGTTGGCGCAGGTTGCGCAAAGTGCGCAATTGGTGCTGTGCGCGCAGTGTACAAGGTACACGGGGTGCACGCGGTACGCACGTTATGCGGGTGGCGCACATTGCGCGTGTGGCACGCGTGCGCCAGTTGGCTTAGATCGTGTCTGTACACGATTTGAGCAGTTGTAGCACTTTCAGAAGCGGTTTTTACTTGCACGGCCTAGTGGCGGGCCAGTGGGCGCTGCTTGTTGGTGCGTAGTTGGCACAGGTTGCACAAAGTGCGCAAGTGGTGCTGTGTACGCAGTGTGTAAAGTGCACGGGGTGCGTGCGGTGCGCACGTTACGCGGGTGGCGCACGTTACGCAGGTGGCGTGCGCTATGTGCCAGTTGGCTTAGATTGTGTCTGTACACGATTTGAGCAGTTACAGCACTTTCAGAAGCAGTTTTTACCACGTCCCGAACGTTCTGCTAACTGGACAGTTACAGCACGGGTGTATATAAGGTTCTCTCTTCTTTCTCTCTCTCTCTCTCAGAATATACAGAATATACAGAAATTTACAAGTGTTTTTTAACACAGTTCCATAAAGTTCGAGAGAGCAGAGAAGAGCAGTACCTGCGCCACTTAGTGCCACAGGAGTTTGCTGCCATCCGATGTTTTTTAACGCCGCGGTTGCAAAGATTATTTATGGTAAAAGAGACGGCCGAAAATATGAGTTGGCACATGCAAGAACAGATTGAAGGAGTGGTAGATCACCCATCCGATGGAGAAGCGTGGAAGCACTTTGATCGAGTGTATCATAATTTTGCTTCAGATCCGCATAATGTCAGGTTGGGGCTATCTTCTGACGGTTTTACTCTTTTTGGTCTTTCGGGATCCCAGTATTCGTGCTGGCCTGTGATTGTCACTCCGTATAACCTACCGCCTTGGATGTGCATGAAAACTCAGTACATGTTTCTAACCGTTATAATTCCTAGTCCGAACAATCCCAAGAGGAATATTGATGTGTACTTACAACCTTTGATAGATGAGTTGAATCAGTTATGAGAAGTAGGCGCTAACACGTACGATGTTTCCAGGAAGCAGAATTTTTAGATGAAGGCAACCCTTATGTGGACCATCAACGACTTTCCAACCTATGGAATGTTATCTGGATGGAGCACTCATGGCCGTCTCTCATGTCCGTATTGCATGGACTGTACTAAGGCTTTCCGTATAAAATACGGAGAAAAACTGTGCTTCTTTGATTGTCATCGGCAATTTCTACCAAAAGATCATCCGTTCAGAAGGAACATGAATGCATTCCGTGCCGGCGTTGTAGAGAAGGGTGATCCACCGCCAAGGTGGTATGGAGCCACGATATGGAAGGAGATTAGAGATTTTCCAAGTGTTATCGAAGATCCTACAACTGGGTACAAGTGCGATGGATTTGGTAGAGATCATAACTGGACAAAGAGGAGCATATTCTGGGATCTGCCATATTGGAGTACCAATCTGATCAGACATAATCTTGATGTCATGTATATTGAAAAGAATGTGTTTGATAACATAATTAATACTGTGATGGACGTAAAGAAAAAAACAAAAGACAATCCCAAGGCCAGGTTGGACTTAGAAGAAATATGCAAACATCCTACGTTGCATTTGATAGATGAGAATGGAAAACAGTTCCTGCCGAAGTCAATTTTCTCACTGGACAAGAAGGATAAAGTGAGACTTTGTCGGTGGATCCAGGGCCTAAAATTTCCAGACGGATATGTGTCAAATCTGAGAAGATGTGTCGATTCAAAGGAAAATAAATTGACGGGTATGAAGAGCCACGATTGTCACGTATTCATAGAGAAGTTAATTCCGATTGCATTTCGGAAATTCTTACCGCAGGTAGTTTGGAATCCATTGACGGAGCTTAGCATATTCTTCAGGGATCTTTGTTCTAAGAAATTGCTCGTTGATCGTCTAGAAAAGAAAGAGAAGGACATTACGGTAACACTATGTAAGCTAGATAGGGTGTTTCCTCCTGGATTCTTCGACTCTATGGAGCATTTGTCGATTCATCTATCCTATGAGGCATGTGTTGGTGGACTCATCGAATATCGATGGATGTACCCGTTCGAACGACATTTGAATCACCTAAAAAGAAAGGTGAAAAATAAGGCACGGGTCGAGGGTTCTATTTGTGAAGCCTATGTTCTCGAGAAGATTACAAACTTTTGTTCGATGTATTTCAAGCCTCATGTTGCAACTAATAGAACGAGAGCTTCCAGAAACGACGACGGAGATCATGAATGTAATGATACAATACTGAAGGTATTCAATGCTCCAGGAAAGCCATCGGGTAAAATGAAGAAGAGATATCTGAACGATGATGAGCTAAGGGCAGCTCAGGTGTATATATTACTCAACTGCGACGATGATAAAGTAGAGAAGCTGGAGGGGTAAGTAATTAATACGTCTACATTATTTTAATAGTATTGATTATTATACTATTACATTAATTGAACGATGTTGTTTTCAGTATATTTAATGATGATGTGAGGTCAGGTAGGCCACACATAACAGAAGAAGAACTAGAACAAGAAATGAGGCATTATTTTCTATCATGGTTGAGTGCATATGTAAGACTTGAGAACTCTGTAATTACCTTTCTGTATATGCACTTGAGAATGAGCTTAATTTATTTTTTCGTGGTATTTAGGTCGATCGTCTATACGCAAGACTTGGAATGAGTCTATTAGAACGCTAGCCAAGGGACTAATTTATGCTGCAAAAATATGGCCAAGCTACTGTGTTAATGGGTTTAGGTTCAAGTCAACAACTCGTCCGATCAGAGACAACTTTGTTGATCTCGATTCCACCAAAAACAGCTGTTTGTGTATCAGATCTTCGAACTACAAAGATGTTGATGCGGGCAACAATTTCTATGGCGTCCTACGGGAGATTGTGGAGCTGACATATAGTTATGGAATAGAGCCTGCTAAGATTGTGTTATTCAGGTGTGATTAGTTCGATCCGATTGAAGGTCAAGGTTGGAAAGTAGACAAGCACGGTCTTGTGGATATAAACTATCGGCGTCGATATCAAGCCTATGAACCATTTATCCTATCAAGTCATGCTCAGCTCGTGTACTTCACAAGTTATTCTAAACGGGGAACAACAAGGTCAGACTGGTGGACAGTATGCAAGACCAAAGCTAGAAATAACTTTGAGGTTGACGATATAGCTTATCAAGAGGATAAACTACCTCTTGTAACAAATATTATAGAAGTGGACACGACGGAAGTTTCTCATTACATATCTAATTGTATAGAAAAGGTAGAATTATCTGAAGAGGAAGATGCAGATGAAAGTGAAGATGTAGAGGAAGAAGAAGAAGAAGAAGAAGAAGAAGAAGAAGAAGATGATGATGAGATAAATGAACTAGATGAATTTTCAGAAGAGGAATAAATCTGTACGTTTATTTTATCATAATATTTGACACTTTTATCATATAAATCTGTGACACTTTAGTGACACCTTTATCTGTGACTATGATATTTTTCAAAAATCTGTGATGTCTATCATATAAATATATATATTTATTTTATTGTCATATGTTATTATCAGGTATGACTAGACCAGGAGGACGACGCGAAGGACATTACATTAGGCAGTCCCGTCTGCCTCGGGCTGGGGATGCAGATTCCGTACCCTCATCCTCATCTCCGAGTACGCTAGTGTACCGTTCTGTTCCCGGTCCATTACCGGGACAGGGCAGTTCCAGCAGGTTGGCGACTCCTCCCTCGTCGTCCAGCATTCCTGATCCCGCATCCAGCATTCCTCCCTTGTCCAGCATTCCTCCTGCCGACGGCTCCATGGGGAGAGCCGACGCCGAGCATATGGAGGACGGCGATCAGAATGATCCTGCCCAGGCAGGAGGTGAGAGCGACCTTCCATGCGCTCCTCCGGACGAGACGCGTATGGAGATTTGGACGGACGGGCCTACGATGTAAGTTAATTAGTTAATATATATTTCTCAAATGATTATATGTACATATATATTTATTAAATTTATTATTGTATAGATATCGGCCTCCTGCAGTACAGAGACAGATGGGATTATTTCTAAGGCAGAACTATGGTGGGCCTTGGATTAACTACTCAGATGCTCTCGCAGATAGGAAGGCCTTTTGGTTGGCCCACTTCAAGGTAAAAAATTTGTTTATTTTTAAATTTTAATAATCATTTGTGTATATTATATAACTTTTCTATTTTACTTCTTGTAGAGGACCTATTTCTATCCACCACACCGGACGACGAAGATGGTGGCCCAATTTTCTGCCGTCGCAGGCAAGCTCATCCGTGATGCGATCCACGACTAGAAGTCTCGTGATCGCTCCGAAAAGCCGATCCATGGTTGGATCACGCCAGAGCAGTAGATTGCGATGAAGGCTAAATTCGGTGAGGCCAGGTACCAGGAGCGGTCTGACAAGGCCAAGGTGGCGCGGTCGAGCGCCAGTAAGTGGTGTGGTGGCTCCATTCCGATGACGGAGCATTTTCGTCGTCTGGTACGTTTACTATGATGGACATCATTTTATATATAGTTGGATAGAATGTTTAATACTAATAATAGATAATATGTTTTAACAGGAAAAAAAGGGTGAGGACCCCAACATGGTGACCGTCTTCCTGGTCACCCATCGGAGGGCAGGGGAGTCCATTGACGAGAGGGCGACGCAGGCATATGTACGTTCTATTCTTTATATTAATTTACTATAATTTAGATAACAGGAAATTAGATATTACTATAGACTTTAGCAAACACTTATACGTTAGCAAACATTATTCTAGGCCGAGTTTCTTCGGCTACAAGAGGAGGCGGCTGCTGCTGCTAGTGCGCCAGCAGAGAGAGAGGCTGGTACTTCCTCCCAGCCGCCTACAGCTCCATCGTCGGACGACCTCTGGATGACCGCCGTTGGTGGTCTTCAGAAGGGTACGTACTACGGTACGGGATCCTACGGCGCCTATTTGGCTTCAGAGTCATCCCGGACCCCCTTTGTCAGTGCGCAGTCTCCAGCTTCGCAGGCGTCATCACGAGCTCAGGATATTGGTCGTCAGATCGACGAGCTGCGTCGCGAGTTACAGCAGCAGATTTCTGATCACCATACCGCAGAGCGACGATCCGACGATCCGATGATCACCAGACGATTTGATGCGGTCGAACGCAGTATACATGAGCTGATGAGTCTGCAGCAGGCTACAGCTGCCATCTTGCACACGCTCACCGAGTCTACGCAGCGCACAGTGCGTAGACAGGTCGAGCTGGAGGGATCGCAGAGGACCATGTTTGCCTCACTCACTCAGGTACAAACTTCGATTGAGGAGAGTACTCAGAGGATGGTGAGTACCCTTGCTGCGCATGGTGAGCGACTGCGAGAGCTGGAGCAGATACGTCCTCCCGGTCCATCGACGGCGCCGACTCCAGACATTGCACTGCCTCCTACTGCCCCTACGGTGCAGCCCACACAGGAGCAGTATGAGTACATGCTATCTCAGATGCGCGACAGGGGTCCTCAGTGATCCAGTAGATTTTTTTATGATCATCTTTGTATGTATTGGCCCTATGGACCCATTGACCGCTCTGTACACTAATTTTCATTCTTATTTGACTCTGTTGGACATGTATGTTTGTTAGACATGTATGTTTGTGATATTTACTTTGTTGGTATTTTCATTGAGTACATGTATGATAATTTACTTGGACATGTATGTTTGTGATATCTGCGACGGGGATGACAAATATACCTACGCTGGGTTATAAGCGATGATCTGATATACAAAGGAGGTGCTGCCCAAATTTTTAAAAAATATGTTTGATATTTTTGTGTTGATGTGTCTGTGTAAACACAGACACACAGCATAACAAAAATATCAAACATATTTTTAAAAAAAAATTTCATAATATCTGCGACGTATAGCGACGTATCCAGACGTCGCTAATTAGCGCCGTCACGTCGCTATCCGTCGATCAATAGCTGACGTGGCAGAGAGTTGACGTCGCTAATTTGGTCGCTGTACGTCGCTAAACTGCTGACGTGACAGGCATGCCATGTTATCACATAAAAAGAAATAATGTCGCTACGTAGTCGCACTACATCGCTAATTTGGCAACGTTCAAATTCGTCGCCCTCCGTCGCTAATTTTGCGACGACCCAGCGACATTGGGGTGACGTCGCAAACAGCGACGGAGGGCGACGAATTTGTCATCTGCGACTAACTTTTTCGCAACCTTCATGTTTCGTCGCTAATTACGTTTAGCGACGTATTTTCCTTAATTATCGACGTATCCGGACGTCGCTAATTTGCCTTATTTTAATAGTGATCGCCTGTCATCCAAGTTGCTGCTGCCTATAGCAATTCTCTTAATATCTTCTTTTTAGAAGTACTACTGTCGTTTGCTACTGTTGCGAACTTTTTTTAGATTTTCGTAAATCAGAATCCTCCAAGGATCTCTGTTACGCACCTTCTTTTAAGTGTTGCGTTGAAACATTGTTTTTATAATTATTTTATTTTTTTAATTTTCTTCGAAAATTGTGTCCCAGCAATAACAAAATCTTATACCTCTTTTCGATAACCACAAGAGTCATTCGAATTCGGTACACTTTGACACATTAATTTGAAGGATATTGCCACCCCGACACCAACTACCAGAGCGTTGGCATATATGCTTCGCTCCACTTCTCCCCCTATAATAAGTTACAACCGACACTCTACTTAGTGACCCACCCCCACACTAAATACATATATTCCTTCTTTGTATATATCATGACTACACCATCCTAATGTTTAATTCAAAAGAAAACACCATGTGGATGATGAACCTAAGGCTCCTCCTCATCCTCCTCTTCCTATTAGTGCTCGTCACTCGTCCTACCAGTCAAGAACTCCTTGACGTCGTGCAACCGCCGTCGAACGATTCACAGTGGCAGTGCGGCTGCGAGACTCCTCCCAGCCACGGCGAGGCGAGCCCCTCCGACTTCCCGAACCTCCTGCAGTACAACGCCTACAAAGTCATCCAGCGCTTCAAGAAGACCATCACCAGCGACCCGAACAACGTCACCGCCACCTGGGTCGGCTACCGGCCCTGCACCGACAAGGGATTCTCCTGCGAAACCCCACCGGACCGAAAGAACACGCCCACGATCGCTTCGGTCGACTTCAACGGCTTCCACCTCTGCGCGCCAACGCTCTCGGGCTTCCTTGACCAGCTCCCGGACCTCGCGATCTTCCATGCAAACTCCAACGGCTTCTCCGGCACCGTCCCCAACCTCACGTCCCTCCCGTTCTTCTACGAGCTCGACGTCAGCAACAACCTCCTCACGGGCCAGTTCCCCTCCAATCTGCTCACTCTAGACGAGCTCCTCTTCCTCGACATTCGCTACAACTCCTTCGCAGGGTCCGTCCCGGCCGGAATATTCTGGCTAGGCCTCGACGTTCTCTTCCTCAACAACAACGGCTTCTCGCAGCCCATCCCCGCCAGCCTCGGGACCTCCCCGGTGGCCTACCTGACCCTCGCCAACAACGGTTTCACCGGCTCCATCCCCGCTTCCATCGGCAACACCTCCAACACCCTCATCGAGGTCCTCTTCCTCAACAACCGGCTGTCGGGCTGCCTTCCGCACGAGATCGGCCTGCTCCAGAAGGCGACGGTGTTCGACGCCGGCGCCAACCATATAACCGGCACGATACCACTCTCCTTCGGGTGCCTCAAGAAGGTCGAGCAGCTCAACCTGGCAGGAAACCTACTGTACGGGCACGTACCGAGCGTCGTGTGCAACCTGGCCGAGACCGGGAGCCTGTTGAACCTGTCCCTGTCGGACAACTACTTCACCTCGGTGGGGATCAGCTGCTGGGAGTTGATCGAGAACAAGGTGCTGGACGTCAGCAGGAACTGCATTGTCGGCCTGCCGAACCAGCGGTCGCTGCTGGAGTGCGCCAGGTTCCTCTTAAAGCCCAAGTGCTGCCCGCTGTCGGCGTACATCCCATGCCCACTGAACCATCCGGACAGCAGCGACGACGTACTGCCGCTTCCGGCTCCGGCAGCGAAGCCGACCGGGCAGGCTTCTTTGACGTACAATGCGATCCATAATACTCACTCGAAGTAATTCTAATGGGTTTTCTATATATGTCTACGTATGTATAGTTCTTTTGATTGGCCGTTTGTCAGGGAATTTAATGTGGATTACAAGGAGATCAATAAATCTCATTGTTGTATGCAGAGGTGAAAGTTTGGTTTGTTCAGTGTCAACTGAACGGAAATAGTAAATTTCTAATAAATCAAAGTTAATCAAAATCGAACAAACGGATAATGATTCTTTTATTTGGTTAAATAATTTTTAGGGATTTTTTTGACTTTCATCCCACTTATTAATATGACTTTGTACTTACATCCCACTTTTTATTTTTTTTAGACTTACATCCCACTTTTCGTCACTAAAAGTATTTTTCGTGACAAAACAAATACTTTTTGTGACAAAATGAATGTTTTTCGTGACGAAAAGTGGGATGTAAGTCTAAAAAAATTAAAAAGAGGGATGTAAGTACAAATTCATATTAGCAAGTGGGATGAAAGTCAAAAAATCCTAGGGTTAAATTATATTTAAAAGTATATTTTTATACATATATTTGTTATATTTCAAAGTTAGACTAGTTATTAAATTAACAAAATTGAACTTTAAACCACATACATAGAAATGTTGTTTTCAAAATATACACATTTTAGTCATAAAATATACATAAAACAGAAAATATTTACATAATTGTACTTCAATTCTTATTTGGTTTTCGGTTTTGGATCAAAAACGAAACCCAAACCGGAGGTCGAATAATTTTTTTTTCTAGTATTTTTAAAATAAAAAATAAACCAATTTTTTAAAAACCGAAGCGTCTCTCTTTTTTGGTTCGATTCGATTCTCGGTCAAAAATCGTATAATGCTCACCCCTACTTTTACTTGTATGTACTATAAATTAAAAATATGAACATTTTGAAGCATAATGATTTTACACTTATCTACTTTCCATTTCAGAATTACTCTGTTATACCCCCTCCTTTTTTCAAAAGAATTTTTTTTTTTTGTTTCTGCTTAAGTCACAAAAGTCTACCTGGTGTTCGTAACAATTAAAAGCAAATCTTCAAAATTGAGTAAGGACTTACAATTAAAATCTCTACGTCTAAACTAATACAATGCCGCTTGGCAAATGCTTCATACTATAAAAAAGTCGGAGGAAATCAACCTTTCTAACTTGCATATTGTCAATACAATCTTCTCCTCAAGTTCAATCATAGGTTGCACTTCCAACTTGCTTGAACACGAATCTAAGAATATAGATAACTCGGCCAACAGAGTCCATACATGAGGAGACAACATCTCTCTCAGAGCAATTGGAAGCAACCTCTCCAAGAAGACGTGGCAATCATAACTCTTCATCCTTGTCAATTTGTGTTCGTTGAGATCGACACATCTTGCCAGATTTGACACGCATCCGTAAGAAAATCTAAACTTCGAATTTCAGTTGCATATTATCAGTTTATTATCCCTATTCAATGAGAATGACGCTAGAGTCTTGACTCAATTACCATTACCCATTCATTTTAGTGCAACTCTGGATGCTTGTAAATAATTTTTAGTTCCTTTTTGGTTTGTGATTGTCTTTCATTTTTTTTTCTTGATATCCATCACTGTATTAAAAATGTTGTCGAATGCATTATTTTTAATATGCATGACATGAAAGTTGTCTTATAAAATTGTCTGTCCAATAAGACAAGTCCGAAAAGATACTCCACTTCGTCCAATTATGGTTACGTGTTAAAAATGAACGCCTGATCTTGGTTCTATAGTCTCCCTGACAACTACATATCCTCATTCGAAGACCTAAAGTGTCTTTTTCTTTTCCGGTTCTATGAGGGGGGAATGGACATGACAATGTCCTCCCTTATGGATATGATTCAGGAGGAGAAATAGTCGGTTGGAGCTTATATCGAACGCTTTCGTCAGGCAGCTTTGAGGTTACCCCCGGTATCCCTAAGCTTGTGTTGTTGTACTCTTGCCGCAAGAACATGTTGCCGGCAGTCAAACTTTGGGTCGACTTCGTCCAATCACTACCAAAATAAGTCATATTACCGACGCAATTAGCGACGTTTTAAGAAAACGTCGCAGGAAAAAAACAATTTAGCGACGTTTTTTTATTACGTCACAAAACGTCGTTATTAGCGACGGACAGCAACGTTCTGCGACGTATTTAAACTACGTTTGCATTTTAAACAGATAACATCGCGTATAAGTCGGTAAACGTCGCTAATATTAGCGATATTAGCGACGTTTACCGACGTATATGTTAATTCATTGCTAATATCACTTATCCTAGCGACGTTTACCGACGTTTTTGTGTGACGTCGCTAACTTGTAAATATAGGTCAGGTTCGATTTTCATTCCCCCCATTATTTTCCCCCCAATTATTTTTCTTCCCCCCCGACCCCGAGCCGGCTTCCCCCACCCCCTCGGCCCCCGACCCCCACCGACCTTCGGTGACCGCCGCTCTCCTCCTCCGGAGACCGTCGACCCCCTCCTCCCCCTCCACCGCCGCTCCCCCTCGCCGTCGCCAGAGCCAGCTCCAGTTCGCCAGAGCCAGCTCCAGCCACCTCCACCGCCGCTCCCCCTCGCCGTTCGCCAGAGCCAGCTCCAGCCACCTCGACCGCCGCTCCCCCTCGCCATCGTCGCTCCCCCTCGTCGTCACGGTCAGGTAAACCCTAACTCTAACCGGCTCGACACCTCAACACGAGCCTGTGCACGTTTCTTGTTTGGACACCTCGTGTCTAGTTTGCTAGACACGAGACACCCCCCTGACATATGTATAAACCTTGTGCACACATTAATTGATATGAATTTGGGTTTTTGATTCGAATTGAGGGTTCTTCACATATTTTCTGAAACTGTCCAGTTTGAGCATTTTCTAAAATCTTTTAAGTAAATTAAATTGTTAAATAATGTAGATTCATGATGTTTAAGATGTATACAATATCTGAGATGTTAGTTTACATGGCCGAGGTTCATGGAATGCAAGTTTGGGTTGTATTTATTCAAATTTGGGTTCGAAAAAGGGATTTTCTGATACATGTATTGTTCTTTGTGTTTTCAAGAGTAAAATTGATAATTAAGATGCTAATTCATATAATGTAATGTTATTTACTGTAGGACATTGAAACTGAGTAACTGCCCTCTATATTGTTCAGTCCCCTTTCTTAGTTGTTCAGTCGACTTCTAGGTAGGTAAAGGCCACTTCTTAGATGTATCATTTGATGGAAGGGAGAGGGGGCATAAGTGTTCAGTCCTTGTTCAACTTATGAACATGTATCAGTTCCAAAGTTACTAGTATCAGTCATAGTCAACCATAGTATCTTTTAGATTAGGATTTGGGTGTTAGTATAGAAAGGGTAGAGCACTGTAATAGATGAGAGAGGACCTTAGGCAACAGGCCAATAGGCCAAGCAGAGATTAAGATACAGATTTTCACATCCAATGTAATCCAGTTGACCAATGTAACCCAAGATGTTGTCTTATTGATCTAGTTTAGCCTTGTTTTACTAGATTGTTGATCGAGTTGACCAATAGTTGACTTTGACCTTGATTGGCCTAGAAATCATATAGAATTGCATGTAGACTTCTTTTATTTTATATTGACTTCCATGATATGACAGCTCCTCAAAAAAAAGAATCCTCTACTAGACATCGCACTCTCCTTTTCAGAACATCAACTAGTATTACTACCTTGATGTATATATAAAGTATGCATGTAAAATAGTAGGTAATGATATGCAAAACTGAAAAGATAAATGCAATGCATGAATGAATGGATGAAAAGATAAATGCAATCCATCGGAAAAGCTTTGACACTTGCATATCATTCACTACCTTGATGTATCTATCTTACAGAATTATGGAGCTGAATTACTATCTGCAGAATCGTACTTGGATGTACAACCGTCATCCTGATGACATGTGCGGTGTGCGGGATGAATTCATAGAGGGTGTACACCAGTTCCTGCAGTTTGCCAAGGCGTTCCCTCAGTACATGGACGGTACCAAAATTAAGTGTCCGTGTGTGAGTTGTCGCAACTTGAAATATCATCCAGAAGTGGATGTCACGTATCATTTGTACTCGAAGGGTTTCACGCCGAATTACTATCAGTGGAGCGAGCACGGAGAACTTGTGTCTTTAGCATCGGAGTACGAGCCTTATGTGGATGTCCACAACAACGCTCCTTACGACGATGGGTTGGTGAACATGGTTTTTGACGCGGCCGGGCCTAGTTTCGATCCGGATGATCATGATGCACCTGAGGAGGCACCGAACCCCGATGCTGCACAGTTCATGGAGTTGCTGGAGAATGCAAGGACTCCATTATATCCTGGTTGTGAGGATCATTCACCGTTGGAGGTGGTTACAAGATTGTTGAGCATCAAGTCCGATTTTAACATGTCGCAAGATTGCTACAACCGTATTATGGAGTTGCTTATAGAAATATTGCCTGAGGGTGCGAAGTTGCCTAAAGACTTCTACCGGTCTAAGAGGATGGTTAGATCGCTCTGGATGGGATATGAAAAAATCGATGCCTGTCGCAACGGGTGCATGTTGTACTATAAAGACGACAAGGATGAAGACGCCTGCAGATTTTGTGGTGTCGATCGCTACAGGAAGCCTACCTCTTCGATGCACTACTTGCCGTTGACGCCGTGTTTGCAGCGGTTGTTTATGGTGAAGGAAACTACAGAAAACATGAGTTGGCATAAGCGGAAACATACCGAAGGAGTGTTGGATCACCCATCTGATGGAGAAGCATGGAAGCACTTTGATCGAGAGTATCCAGATTTTGCTTCTGATCCGCGTGATGTTAGATTGGGTCTCTGCTCTGACGGTTTTACCCCATTCGGACTTTCGGGATCCCAGTATTCGTGTTGGCCTGTGATCGTCACCCCGTACAATCTACCGCCTTGGATGTGCATGAAGACTCCATATATGTTCCTCACCGTTATTATCCCAGGTCCGAACAATCCGAAAAGGAACATCGATGTTTATTTACAGCCTGGTATGCGGTGGGTCGATTCCGATGGCGGAACATTTTCGTCGTCTGGTATGTCTTTCTCTTTTAGAAATATTATTTTAATACAAATCCGATAAATTATTACTAAGATAATATATTTAATTACAGGTAAGGAAGGTCGGTAACGTCGACATGGTGACCGTCTTCCTGGCCACCCATCGGAAGGGCGGAGTCCTTATTGACGAGAGGGCCGAGCAGACCTATGTAAGTATTACAATACGTTATCTTAATTTAATACTTCGTGTCAATTTTAATATAACTTAGTAAATATGATGCAAATAAATATTCATGAAGTTAGTAAAAATAAGTACATTAATTAGAAATTAGAAATCATAAAGTACTATCCATACTTTCTAGGCCGAGTATCAGAGGCTGCGGGAACGGGCGACTGCTAGTGCACCTGATGCAGGAGTGGCCGGTACTTCCTCGCAGCCCACTCAAGCTCTATCGGAGGACGAGCTGTGGATGACCGCCGCTGGTGGCCTCCATAGGGGTACGTACTACGGTACGGGATCCTATGGCGCCCTAGTTGCGACCCAGTCCTCTAGGACATCTCCTGCTAGTGTGCATGGTCCACAGCCGTCCCAGGAGTCTGCCCGAGTCCACCAGATGATGGAGTCTCTCCGTGACGACCTGCTACGACGGATCGAGCAGCAGTCTCAGCACCCTACGGACGATCCTGCGCTGATAGCACGATTGGATGCGCTCAACCGCGGCATTATGGGGCTCGTAGAGACGACTGAGAGGACAGAGCGCACCGTTAGAGGGTTAGAGCGCACGGTGATGGAGTTGCAGACAGGACAGGTGACCATGACCGAGACGGTGAGATTGGCGCAGGATTCGATGGTCCAGAGCAGTGGTAGAATGTTATCTATCATGGATTCATACAACCAGCGACTTACAGCGTTGGAGCATGCTGGTACTCTGGGTGCGCCTTCATCGTCGTCGACTCCGCCGCCTCCACCGCCTTCTTCTTCGACACCGACTCCACCGACGTCACAGCCTGGCGCTCCATCTGTATCGATTTCACTTGTGGAGTATGAGGAGTTGTTATCCCTTCGTCGCGGCGGTGCCCCTCCTACACCAGATCACTAGTAGTCCTAGTTAGGACTTTTGTTTGTGTTTGTATCATCATATGTTTGTGACTTATGATTGGATGTTTGGATTTGGATGTTAATTGTGTTTGTATCGATTTGACTTGTGACTTGTTTGGATTGGATGTTAATTCCTTCGTCGATAAATGTTAATTGTGTTTGGATTGGATGTTAATTAACTTAGATTAAAGCTATATGTGTAGCATCTTGAATTGTGAGTGGGGGTTTGAATGCGCTGTGATTTGGAATTGTGAGTGGGGATTTGAATGTGTACCTATATGTGTAGCATCTTGAATTGTGAGTGGTAATATAGAATCTGTGTTTTATTTTTTTTTATTTTTTTTACAATTTTAACGACGTTTAGCGACGCTTACTGACGTTTATCGACGTCATTTTCCGACGTTTACCGACGAGAAGCTGCAAAAAATATATTTTTCCGACGTTTTTCCGACATTTACCGACGACAAACTTCAAAAAAAAGTACAGGTCTCCGACGCTTTTCCGACGTTTACCGACGACTAGCTGCAAAAAAATGTACAGGTCTCCGACGTCTAGCGACTACAATCACGTCGCTATATTACCGACGAAACGACGGTAGACGTCGGGAATTATTCCAGGACTTCACCGACGTGTAGCGACGACCTATACGTCGCTAATATACCACCGACACGACGGTAGACGTCGATAACTCACCGACATACAGTTACGTCGCTGGATGTCGGTAATTGCGACGTTCAGCGACGTTTTTGTAATCAGCGACTAAGGAAACGACGACAAAACTTAAACGTCGGTAATTGCGTCGGTAATTCATATTAGCGACGGATTTTATTGTTTTAGCGACGTTTTTGGGCGTCGCTAAAACCACTTATTTTGGTAGTGAATATACGGACTGGACCTCGTTCATTATTGGTGTTGATGGTGCTGAAACTAGGCCAGAAATGCTCGTCTTCTGGGGGTCAATTTTTCTACTTTGTACGACAAAGAAAAATGCCCTTCCAACAACAACAGCAGCGGGCCTGACTCTGTAGTGTCCCGTCCCGCTCAGTCAATCGGAGGAATAGGAACGCTGACGGCGTTCGGACTTAGCCTTACAACGGCTGCTCGAAGACATCGTTCGGTCGAGGCGACCGTTCGCTCAGGTGGGGTAGTTTCGGTGAACTTGCCTCATCTTAGCCTTCACATAATAAATCGCATGTTTTCAACTTGTACAAGTAGGCTTGATAATAAAAGAGACGAATCTACATAGCTAAAGGGAATAATCCCGACAGGTCGAATTGAGTTAGAATATGGAAAGGTCCAATGGTCGGCTTAGAGTGGGTGCACGGCGTGCTTTGAAAATGACACTCGGTCCTTTGTCCCGTGGCTTGGGAGAAATAAAAGTTGGTATTCGCCACAAGCTAAGAGTTAGCCAAATTCATAGGCGTCGCCCGCATAAATGCTTCATAAAGCATGTACTGTCTCTTCGCCCAAGGCGTGGCATAGCCTCTGCTCGCCGACGGGTTAAGTTATATTGCACGGCTTGTGGCATAAGTCTAGGCACCTCAAATAACTTGGTTGTTCAAAGTCAAACGCGTGCACGACACGTTCCCCCGACGCAAGGCTTGACGCAGCCTTTGCTCATTGTCACGACCCGCACCCTGAAAAGGGGCACGAGCACGTGGTTACGTCCAGCCTACGCCGCAGTATCGACGGTAGAACGCTGTATATAGGGTCTGTAAATACTACGACTAAAACAGATAAATGTACCTGTACAGTATATACACTCCGAATAGAGGTGACATAACAATACAGTCTCAATCACATATATCAAAACTAAGGTAGATGGCATAGAAAAGAGATATAATAGATAAAACAGGAAATGAGTCCAAGATCCACAAGTCAGAGCTATACACAAACATCCATGGTCTCATAAAATATATAATAGATACTACAACTGACAGTGCTAGCTGGCTCGCAGGCCAGGCAAACCTAACTAACTATACTACTCAGGGTGAGCAAAATCTAGTGGCTCTACCAACAAGCCACGGTCTAACTCTAATCCATCAGACTCAACCCCATAGTAGGTCGGGCAATCAGCCTCTGAATCATCTGTAAAATTTGTCAACGGTATCCTGTCAGGAAAATGAGCAAGTACAAACACCAACAGCAGTTCCATATGAATTGACAAATTCTATAAGAGACAGTGTAATGAAATACAAGACAAAATCAACTGGAAATATATATATCATGGTGTGAGTACTGAAAAAAAGGACGACGATATGAATGTATATAGGGCGACTTGGAAACTGTTCGGAAAGCCGAGTTACAACCCCTAAACCAAACAAGGACTGGGCTGTAACCCTTCTCCCGAACAGAACTTAGTTACCACAAATAATAAATATAAAAGGTGCCTTGAATTATTAGTGCATCATGTGATCGGCTTGGGAAACATGTTCAAGCTTTCCATCTGACCGGCTATAACCAAATAACAAGTGTGAAGCAACAAGTGTGAAGATAAGGCCGGTCACCATGGAAAGTTGTGAACAAGTAGCTATGGACAAGTGTCGAGTACAAGTGTGAAGCAACAAGTGGGGATTATGATCACACAACCACTAATAACTCCCCATCCCCGAATAGTATAAATGATCCGGACATAACACGTCATGACATGAGATTCAAAAGTAGGTGATCAGCCCTCTCCCAAGTCCATGTCTATACAAGTACAAGTAACAAGTTGAGTCTTGTACCAATATACCAAGTAATCTGGGAACAACATCTCATGTCGGGATCCGACATATACTAGTCCGTGAAATATCATGTCTGAGAATCAAGTAAGACACTACAACTGAATCGGATATAGCAGATATCAAGACAATGAAAACTATCAGTGAATGTACTCGCCTGTGGTCCTGAGCTGATAGGGTGAACAGACGCTCAGAGTGATCACAGACCTAAAATAAGATACTATGAGTCAAACAGGGCTAAATACTGAAAAAGGAATCTAATTCAAGTCATGAATGCAAGTCTAAGTCAAAACTAGATCAATCTAGGTCAAGCTGAGTCATACTAGGCCATACTGGTTTATACTAGGTCATACCAGGTCACTGGGAGTCAATCCAAGTCAAACTAGGTCGAACGGGGTCAAAGGTTGACTTACAGTTAACTTTTGGTCAAAAAGTCAACACTGGTCAACTTTGGTCAACACTGAGTCAACCCTGGGTCAACCCTAGGTCAAAAAAGTCAAATGTTGACTAACAGTTGATTTTCAGTCAACTGGTCAACTCTGGTTTGTTTTCGGTCAAATCGGGTAGCTTAAAGGCTAAGTTTGACTCTCGGTTGACTTTTGTTGACTTTTGGTCAAAAAGGTCAACCGACGTCAAAACTAGTCTATGAGCACCATATTTGATCATTACCAACCAAAGGAATCGGGTTCCAACTCTATCTTAGACTCCTAACACTAATACCCTATTCCTAGGCAAAACTAACATTTACCCTACCAAGGTAAATCCCGATACCTTGCCCAATCTCAAGGAAATCCCGCAAATACCCATGGTACTAGCCTAGGCTCCTTAGGGTAACTAGATATCAACCTATCTAAGGTTTACCTACCAAGAATTATGGGTATCCTAGGTATCTAGGCTATGTTAGGATACGTGGTATTGATTTATCCTATTCCTAATCCATATCATGAATTTACCCTCAACTCTATCACACTCACTCACACACAACCCACTCTCATGATACTCTCTCACATTTATATCACACTCATAGGTTTCTCTATAGGTTTCCTATTGGTTTAGGCATAGGCCAAACTATGGTTACTAGGCACACTCACTTAGGCTTTCTCACACACACACACAACTCACAAACACTCACACACACATAGGCAAATTTGGGACTGATTTTTGATGGGTTTGTAGACTATTTTTTGAAGGGTTTAAATGGGTTGTGTTAAGGGTTATAGGGACTGATATTTGAAGGGGTTATTGTGGACAAATGATGGGGTTAAAGGGGCTAACATGTGGTGTGTTTTGATGGCAAATAGGACTGATATTGGGCAATATAGGACATCAAGATTGGGGGGGGGGGGTATTGGCTGTTCTGTGGACAGTTTGGGGCTGTTTTGGGTGTAGTATGGACATCAATTAGGGGGACAGTTAGGACAGCAAGATGGGAATTATATGGGGCTGTTGTTGGGCTGTTTTGAAGGGGTAAATGAGGGGACAGAAATCTGGGTTTAGGTGGACAGCCAAGTGCTGTCCCCATGGCTGTTATGTTGGCTGTTAGGGGCTGCACCATGCTGAAATTGTGGACAGCAGTACACGGGTCTTAGGACAGCAGGTTGGGTATTTCCCCCCCTCTCTAAACACCCACACAACACTCCTCTACACTACTCTATATAACTCTCATCCACCACTAAAACAATACATCAAACACCACTCCCTCACTCCCCTCTATCAACACAAACACACACACATCCTCCCCACTTGGCCGACCCCTCTATGCCCTCCTCCAACACAACATCACACCCCATCACAAAGTATCACACACTCCCACCATGATACACATCCACATATATATAAATCAATATATATATATATATATATATATGTATATATATATATATATATATATGTATATATATATATATATATATATGTATATATATATATATATATATATATATATATATATATATATACATATTTTTTTTTTTATATATATACATATATATATATGTATATATATACATATATATATATATATATATATATATATATATATATATATATATATATATATATATATATATATATAAAATATATATATATATATATATATATATATATATAAAATATATATATATATATATATATATATATATATATATATATTTTATACATATATATATACATATACATATATATATATATATATATATATATATATATATATATATATATATATATATATATATATATATATAGAGAGAGAGAGAGAGAGAAAAAATATATAGAGAGAGAGAGAGAGAGAGAGAGAATGGTATATATATATAAACCATATATATATATATATATAGATATTAGATATCATGATACAATATGATGCATAGGGAAACACATTCCAAAACTCTCCTAAAATCTGGAATAAAAGTTAGAATAACCTAAAATAAATGCACAAACAAATTACATATGTCCAAATAGGGGGTTTTCCCACTAGGACACGACCACAACACAAAGGACACTCCTATGACCTCCAAATGGATACGAAATGGACACAAATGGAGATACAACCATGGGGGTCATTCTTATGGGTTTAAAATATTCCTACATGCATGTTGGGGTGATTTAGAAGAGAGATTATACCTTCCGGGAGAGAGATTCAAATGAAAAGGCCTCCGACTCGACACCGACACGTAGAGATTCCAAAAGGACACGAACGAGCTCCGAATCCTCCCAAACTTGAGGAGCTCCTTCCTTGGATTGAATGGAGAGGAAAGGAAGAAGATTTGGTGGAGAAATGGAAGGATTTGGTGATGGTTTGATTAGGGAAAGCTCTCTAGAAAAATGGGGAAGAACAAGAGAGAGAAATAAAAGGGGAAATAATAAAGTGACTTGTGCCTATCCATGCCAAAAGTGGCCAGCCATAATGGTGGGTTTTATCCTATTAGGAAAGGTCAAAAAGCCCCCTACACTAATCTATTAGTTAATACATGGAAGGGCTTCTAAGTCGGGGGTAGTTTAGTCATTCCTAAAACCACTAATCCAAATTAATCCTAACCAAAATAATTAGCCTAGTCACTAACTAAAATATCTAACATGTAGGCCATGGCTAACTAGTGTGTGGGCCCGCTAAGGTCAACACTACCCCGGGTCCCCGATACAAGTCGGAATGAGCTGAAATTCGAACCCGACTCAAATAACCCCAAAATATTACAGTAAATAAATAAATAATTCCAAAATAATTTAAAAATGAAAATAACAAAAATACCCCTATTTCTGGAAACTGGGGGTGACACTCATCAAGTTGTTGCAAAGTAAGCTAGACAAGTTATGTTAAGCTATCAGGAGTAGTGGCAAGCACGGCCCTATGAGTTCTACGGCTGGGTATAACCATATAGTCTCACGATTGTAAGGCCCGTCATATAGAGTATGACTTGGGCAGTGGTGTCACATAGTATTTCAAGTTGGTTTAAGACACGATGTCATGGACTTAGTGTTTTAAGGCACGGGCCACGGTTGATTCATTGAGTTTGAAAAGTGTTTCAATAGTTGTTCTTGAGTTGAGTGAAATGATAGGGCAAGAAAAAAGAAAGCTCGCGACTGGGTCGTCGAGGCAAGAAAGAAGAATGCTTGCGACTGGGTCGTCGAGGCACGAAAGAAAAATGCTCGCGACTGGATCGTCGAGGCAAGGTCTCAGATGTGAGAAGTATTGAACTTAGCCCTGAAAGAGATGATAACACTAGAGGTAGAATGACTGTGTGAGACGTCAGTTTGAGTCGAGTCTTACATGGTCATGGACAACTTGTCGACAAGGTAAATTTGTTTCCTCGGACGATAACCTGGGGCCACAGCAGGACCGTTCCGGCCTAGGAGGAAACTTGAGTGTAAATGTGAGCGGGATAGCTGAGCCTGGGGTAAAGTATTCGGTGGACGCTCATTGGAGCTAGCTACCCGCTTTGACCGGTCCATCCTATACTCAGCTAAAAGGGAGTCCACAATGGCTCTGGGAGCCAGTGACCAAATTCATATAGATTAGTCGGCATGGCGGCAAATCCGCATGTGTACCTTTGGATTGAGTTAAGTTGAATGTGTGTGTACAGTTAGAACACAATGTTGGGCCTAAGTTTTGGTTGCAACGTAGGCGACGTGCTTCGGCACGAGATGTGGCATCGAGTCTTGAGTTGTCGGCATATAAGTTGCATAGTTTGGATGTGAGTTGTCTTGAGTTTAAGTAAGAAAATGCCGCAAGACAAAGTTGGTCGAGTGATACTTAACCCACAAGTTTTGATTGGGTCAATTGATGATTTAGTAGCGAAGGGCCGCGAGGCGGCGATATGATTGAGTCTCAATTGAGTTGCGAGGCACGGCCTCAACAAGGACTTATAACACGGTCACACGGGAATGGAGTCTTATCGCGTAGTTGCGTCTCTGATTTTAAGTCGTAAGGCAAGCACAACTTGATAGGTTAACGTTGTTGAGTTGATGTTGCATTACAAGCACGAAATGTTCTTGAGACACAAAATAGGCCAAGGCGTCTGTCCTAAAATCGATCCTAAGAAAAGAGTAGAAAGACAATCATAAAAGGGACTATGTTATACACAAAGTAAATTAACGTGTTGGTTTTGTATGGATGGGCGAGGAGCTCATTCGACCAGTACTGTTGAGTACTGACACCCACATAGTTTTCATGTGCAGGCACAGGTAGAAGCTCGTGGCACGGAGCTCGCTTGGATGCGTCGAGGCACGGAGTTCCCTGGCGATATCGAAGCGTGCGGCCACATGTATTCAAGACTTATACATGACATAATGTATGGACGTCGTCTTCCAAAGCATCCACTGGCTCAAGACATGTACTGAGAGATAAGAGAGAGCTGAGTGACTTGTAATGTGAGATGAGTGAGCTTGAGAGACTTGTAATCTTGGCCTTGCGCCCCATTGAAATCTTTGTTTCAATATCAATAAAGAGCTTCTTTGAATAACTTGTGTTTTGTTTTAAAATTTTTGCTGCTATTATTCAATGTCTCTGCATGGGACTTCTGTGCGACGATCCCGTCGCAGCCGCTGAAATCGACCGTTATAGAACCCGCCTTGCACGAGCGCAATCTAGGCTCGTGCGGTATCACGTCTTAGCGAGGACGATTGCTCCTACGGAAGTCGGGCATGACAGACTCCAAAGGAAAACAAGCACTAATTGTCAACATATCCTAGGGTGCGCCAGCATTCTCTCAGAATCTACCACCATAGTGGGGTAAACCCTTTCTGCTCTATGTTCGAGCGATAGACCACTCCCTCGGCACCTTTCTGGCTCAGAAAAGTGATGCAGGACATGAGCAAGCCATCTACTACCTAAGCAGGATGATGATTAGCACTGTACATTGGTACAATCATGTCGAAAAAGAATGCCTAGCTCTAGTCTTCGCTATTCAGAAGACTCGCCATTACATAAGGGACCGACAATCCACGTTATCTCCCGAGTGAATCCACTCAGAGTGCTCATGACAAAATTTGGAGCACTAAACTCACGACTAGCCACGTGGGCTATATTGCTGTTGCCATATGACATGATATTTGTTTAACAAAGCGGTCAAAGGCCAAGCATTGACCGACTTTTTAGCAACACATCCTATACCAGAAACGTCAAAGCTCTACGATGGCATTCCTGATGAGGCGTTGGAATCTAATAATGGCGAGGAGGACCCTATCTGGCGGACGTTCTTCTACGGTGCTTCGAGGACAGGCCCTAAAGGCCAAATCGTTACAGGAGTAGGGTTAGTCTTGGTTTCCCCAAACCACATGGTCATTCAGCGCACTTATTCCCTCACGGATGTTCCAATAATGTGGCAGAGTATAATGCTCTCATCATCGGACTTCAGTTGGCTAAACAACTAGGAGTTGACTACCTCGAATCCTATCGCAATTCTAAAGTTATAGTCAACCAGGTCCGAGTGCAGCATGAGGTCCATCATGAAGAGCTGCTTTCTTTCCATAGAACAGCTCTGGACATTATCTCCACCTTTATCAGCTTTTTTTTATAGAACATGTTCTCCAGCTACAGAATCTAGAGGTTGACGCTCTCGCTGGCATCGCCGCTTGCTTTGTAGCTTCCATTGGGACCCAATATTCTGTCACAGTGATCAGTCTAGAACTGATGTGTCCCAAGGATAACTTATGCATGGATCTGAATTACTCTCTGTAAATAGATACTAATATCGACGTCAGGGATTGACAATTTTCGTTCATAGACTACGCAGTCTATGGGATCCTCCCAGATGACCGAAGGAAGCCGCATCCATTAGAAGACGCTCCCTCCGATTTTATTATGACACAACCACCAAGATGTTGTATTGTTATTCATATGACGGACTTCGCCTCTAATGTTTATCAAACGACGAAGTAATAGAAGCACTTCAGGAAGCCCATGATGGCAGCTGTGGAGCCCACCAACCTGGTTCTAAGCTACATAATCGAGTTCGACGCATGGGCTACTACTGGCCTATAATGGTAGCAGATGCTTTCGAATATACCAAGAAGTGCCGAGCCTGCCAGTTGTATGCCGACTATATTCATCGACTTTTGGATTTTCTATACCCCACGGTCGCATGTTAGCCCTTTAAGGCCAGGAACATGGACATAGTCTGACCAATCACCCCCTCATCCTTCCGAGGGAACCGCTTCATTCTGGCTATCACCGATTATTTTTCTAAATGGACAGAAGAAATACCTCTTTCCGAGGTAAAAAGCTCAAATGTGATAAGCTTCATTAGACATCACGTTATCTACTAGTTTGGGGTACCCAGGATAATCATCCACGACAACGGTACAATTTATAAGCCATGCGTTCAACTGATTTTTCGATAAAAATCGTATTTAAAATGTGGCTTCAACTGCCTATAAACCAGCGGCGAATGGACTGGCCGGAGACTTCAATAAGACAATCGTTAAACTTGTCAAGAAAGTCTTGTCATCAAACAAACGTGACTGGGATGAGAAATTAGGTGAATGCCTCTGGACCTACCCTACGACGGTCAGAAACCCACATGTAATACATCGTTTTCTTTGGTATATGGAAGTGAAGACGTCCTATCCCTCGAAATCCCGATTCCCTCTCTCATTTCTGGTGCCTTTAATAAAAAGGTTAAGGAAAGAACATTCAAGGTGGGTGACCTTGTCCTATCGATCAGAAAGCCAATGGTGATGACTCACAAGTCAGCAGAAAAATTCAAACCAAAGTGGAAAGGTCCCTTTTGTCATAAAGACGGTGTACTCCAATGGTGCTTACCGACTTACAAAACCCAATAAAGATTTGCTAATGGTGCCACTCAATGGCAAGTTCCTAAAAAAAAATACTATGTCTGAACATTTCTAATAGCTACTTTTGTATTCACCTCCATAGCAAGGGTCTATGACATAGTTAGTTGGGCTTGTTTTGCCCCCCCCCCCTTAACAATCTTATATGCATTATAATCCCAAGCCGATCAGAAATATGCTCTCGACAAAAATCATATATGTCCACCTTATCACTGAACTATTCAATTGTCGCATGCCCTTAGAGCCCAGTGGCTCCAGGACATTCCCTTGTCATTTCTATAGTAGAAGACATCTGTAACGTCCGTCCCAAAATACGTAGGACTAGAACATCGTATACATGCCAGCTACATATAAAGTGGACTCCAGCCAGCTCGAATACGGATAAGCTGTCTACATTGGGTCTAAAATGTCAAGTCATCTATATCTCAATCCACAGATAATAATCTCAAGTGGAAACCATTGCTTTAATGCTGATCAAGCAATAATATACTGATGCTAATTGAATATAAATACAAGAACATATAATTTGTAACAAGGTTGGCCGGACCTTAATACAATCATCTAAACAAGCTCATAACAAAAAAGTAAGTAAGTTTGTAAAACTAGGCTATGCAGCTAAAGATGTCATCATAAAATATTATAGACGAAAGAATGGTAAAAATACCGCTATCGATACCTGAATCATAGAGATACAAACGACTATCAATCTATCCTTCTATTCTAGCAGTCTCAACAAATACCTAAAGAAAAATCAGCAATAACCTGGAGAAATCATCAGGTCCTCAGGGGACTAGCAAGACACATAATATACAAGCCTACTTTGACAGTAATAACATGCAAAGATAGGTAGAAAAATGGTACAAGAAAGTAAAGACTAAAGGAAGTATAGTACTAGAAATAAAACATAAAGGAAATGACATACCTTAGGAATCGTGCTAATAAATGCGACCAAAGTAAATCGAGGTAAGCCGCAGCCCGGTGGTTGCTAACGGTCCTATAGATTGCAGCCCGGTGGTTGCTAACAACCTATAGTAAGTCTCAATCGCAGTCCGGTGGTTGCTAACGATTGAGAGTGGTCAGATATAGTCACGTCTATAATAAGGTCCTCACCTAAACTACAAGTCAATCAGGTCAAGCCAACATGTCAAGTCCAATTCCAGGTCAAATAGGTCAGGGAAACATGACATAGGCAAAGCAATACTATCACTAGACATAAGCAAGATAAGAAAAATAGAAAAAGTAAGATGGAAAAAGAGTAACAATCTACGTGCACATAAAACTAAAAAAATAACAATGACATTGTAACCCCACTTTTCAATTTTTTTGGAATTTAAAGCTTTCTCCTAAATTGAGTTGCTTGAATAAATAAATTATCATTTTAAATTATTTAATATCTTGAGAAGAGATTTGAATTAATTGGCTTGAATGATAATTCATTAGTTAGTTATAACTAGTTTGTGCGGTCCAAAACTCTAACTAACTTTCCTAACAACTTTTAGGGGTAATCTGTAAATACCCAATTGCTGAGGATCAAGTTGCAAATTTCCTTTTTCTTCCAATTCCCTATTTAAACCCAACATTCCATCAACCTCTCATTTGTTCAACTCCATCCCAAAGAGAAGATCAGAAACTCCTCTTCTCTTTCAATTTCACCTTCTTCCCCAAATTCTTCTTGAATCTAAGTCCAAGTGTGCGAGCGGCCATGACTGAAGCATTCAAGAACGGGGCCAACGGTTAGGAGTCCACTCCTCTCTCTGTCAGAAATGAGGCGATCTCTCGACGGATCTGGACCGAGCACGACGACACGATAGCGAGCGGCGGCTAGAAAACCCCTATTTTTGATGAATTCACGGTGAGTCCATTCCAAACCCTTGAGTGCGTTGGATCTTGATTTCGAATTTTTCTATTGAATACTCATGATCTAGATCGGTCTGATATTTAAATCTGAACTTCCAGATCGAACGTGATTGACCTAATTCTTTGATCGGAGGAATCATACCGAAGTTCATCCTTGGATGGAACCGATCTCGAGTTCGTAGTAAGTGTTTCGTGCCTGCATGCTTGAATTGATCGATTAGTACTGGAGAATCCAAATTAATAGTGTTTGATCTCTGGTCGTGTTTATTATGGCAGATTGATTTGATCGATTAATATTTTTCTTGAGATCTGATTGACGCATCTAGTGAGTGTCGAATTCTTCTTGATCGACTGATTTAAGTATTCTGTATGTGTGTTTGTTTGTGAGCATGTATCCTCTGTTTTGTTGGATTTAGATAATCAAATTTGAATCGATGGAGTTAGCTGACTTGTGGTCGCCACGATCAAGATTAATTTGAGAGTGAGTATGAATCCTGCTGATTCTTAATGGTTTTCCTAAGATTATAGAAATTAGAATTAAACTAACAACCTATCACTACTAAAATACAAGGTCTTAGCGACGGCCATATCCGTCGGAAATCCGTCGGTAAATCATCTTACCGACAGAATTCCGACGGATACGGGCTAAAAAAATTCGTCGGGAATATCCTCGTCGCTAAAACTAGCTCGTCGCTAGTCCGTCGCTAGGCAACTAATTAGCGACGGATTTCCGTTGGCAAAATACAAGATTTTTGCGACGGCTAACCGACGTCTTCCCGTCAACTACGACAGTTTAAATTTTTAAAATATTCATAAAATTAGCGACGGAAATGTTGTCGCTAAATCGTCGCTAACCATGTATCCGAGGGTTTCTGATACGCAATATCCGTCGCTCAAGCGTCGCCATCTTCGACGGATTAGCGGCGGAAGAGCGACGAATAATTCGTCGCCACCCTTCTGGAAATCTTCCATATATTCCAGAATATGAGCGACGAAATTTCCGTCGCCCTTCCGTCGCACTTCCGTCGCGTAATTTTTCCAGAAATAGGCCGACGGATAATCCGTCAGGGAACCGTCGCTAGCTGCAAATGTCAGTCGGTAATCCGTCGCTAACTGAAATATTTAAAAAAAAAATTGCAGGAAAAAGACTTTTCCCTGTAATATAACATATTCAGCATCCACCATACACAAATATAACATATCCGACATCCAATATATCCAAGAAATATCCATATTGCCAACACAATATCTCCAAACATCCAATATATCACAACATACACAAAAAATATCCAACACAATGACCAACAAAATATCCAACACAATATCCAACACACTATCCCAACATACATAGCAAAATATCCAAACATAAACAACCCAATACAAATACGAAGGCTCAGTCTGGTTGCGTTGAGACATGTACCATTCTATCAGCGACTTTACAAAATATCCAAACATAAACAATCCAACACAATGCATCAGAAAAGACCGCAAGTCAGACGATGAATCCTCATAGCCAGGGATCATAGTTGCGTTGAGGCATGTACCATTCTATCAGCCACTTTGCATACGAAGGCTCAATCTGGTTGAGATCTTCTGTAGGGACAGGAGGGTCGGTCCCGATACTACTACTCTCTGACGGATGGCTCAGAACACAACCCAAAATTCATTCTAGCATACATTAGTGTGAATCATCTATGTTCTGTACATATGGTGTAGTATACGTTCTTATTGAATCTAGTATCTAGTATCTGAAAAATGTAACAGAATCAAGATGAACTCACATAATGTAATACTAAAATATCATCTACTACTATATAAGATATAGTGATAGGTTGTCGTATCATCATTGCCGAGGGATGAGGGTCGGAGGACAGTCAACTTTATCTACGGCTACATAGTTTCTGCCTCGCCAGTCAAATGGCTGCAGAAACTATGTCCTGATCACCATGTCGTACCATAGTTTCTGCCTCGCCAGTCGAATGGCTGCAAGGACTATATGTCCTGATCACCATGTTACCAATTAACCAACCAACAAAACTACTTGTTACAAATATCGGCATTATATAATATCCGTAAATACGTACAAACTCAGTATCCTCAACTAAAAAACTAAATATCCCCAAATACGTACAAAGTCAAAAATAGAGTATAGTCTAAAAATATAAAAACGAAACTACTGATCGCCTGGAGCTGGAGCTGGACACGGTGCTGGAGCCGGAGGAGCGTCACCAGATGACGCACAAATACCGATCGAGTGAGCCAAAGGCATGCAGCCACTTCCCTCCCTCCATTCCCCCTCTTTCTCTCTCATGTTATCAACGTCACAACTTTTCCAGTGTTGCTCCCTCTAATGATGATGAACGCAAAAATCAAAGACCCCCCTCTCCTTTCTCACTCTTCACAGTTATCACAACAGGAAGGATCAGTGTTTTCTAGTTCTCTTTCATCCATCCATTCCTCCGTTCTGATCAAGCCTCCACATATGATATCCAGCTCAAGTGTAGAGGCGGGGGAGAAGAAGTGGGCAGGAAGAGGAGGGGGAAGCAGCACAGCCGGCGGCATGACCTGGAGGAAGTACAGAGGCTTTCTTCAACATCCGCAGGAGAACTATAAGGATATATATTTTCACAACATGTCACCTTGTCAAAGACCCTTAATGTGACAACCATGTTACCACGGTGTCGGAAGACTAACAAGTCATAATTTTCTAAGCCGTGTGTTTTGACATAATCCTTCCAACTCTTTCCTCCTATTTAGTAATCTTGTATTTCTTTATGAAGTGCAAGATTACTACATAGGAGGAAAGAGTTGGGTGGATTATGTCAAAGCATACGGCTTAGAAAATTATGACATGTTAGTCTTCCAACACCGCGGTAACATGATATTCACATTAAGGATCTTTGACAAGGTGACATGTTGTGAAAAGATATATCCTTATAGTTCTCCTATGGATGTTGAAAAAAATCTACTAAAATTCCTTGTCGCCGGCTGTGTTGCTTCCCCCTCCTCTTCCTACCCACTTCTTCTCCTCCGTCTCTACACTTGAGCTGGATATCATATGTGGAGGCTTGATCAGAACGGAGGAATGGATAGATGGAAAAGAACTAAAAAACACTGATCCTTCCTGTTGTGATAACTGTGAAGAGTGAGAAAGGAGAGGGGGGTCTTTGATTTTTGCGTTCATCATCATTAGAGGGAGCAACACTGGAAAAGTTGTGACGTTGATAGCATGAGAGAGGGAGAGGGGGAATGGAGGGAGGGAAGTGGCTGCATGCCTTTGGCTCACTCGAACGGTATTTGTACGTCAGATAAAATACAAAAAATTTGATTTTTCTCCAGGTGTGAGAACGGATGGCTCAGAACACAACCCAAAATTCATTCTAGCATACATTAGTGTGAATCATCTATGTTTTGTACATATGGTGTAGTATATGTTCTTATCATATCTAGTATCTGAAGAATGTAACAGAATCAAGATGAACTCACATAATGTAATACTAAAACATCATCTACTACTATATAAGATATAGTGATAGGTTATCGTATCATCATTGCCGAAGGATGAGGGTCGGAGGACAGTCAATTTTATCTACGGCTACATAGTTTCTGCCTCGCTAGTCGAATGGCTGCAAGGACTATGTCCTGATCACCATGTTGTACCGTAGATTAATGCAAATGGAGCGAAAGCTGGAGCCGAAATACAAAATACAGAATCTAATCCCTGGGTTTGCCGAAAATACAAAACCAAAGATTGACACACAGTTCTAATTCATATGTGTTTTAAGTGTGAGAATGGATGGCTCAGAACACAACCCAAAATTCATTCTAGCATACATTAGTGTGAATCATCTATGTTCTGTACATATGGTGTAGTATATGTTCTTATCGAATCTAGTATCTAGTATCTGAAGAATGTAACAGAATCAAGATGAACTCAAATAATGTAATACTAAAACATCATCTACTGCTATATAAGATATAGTGATAGGTTGTCGTATCATCATTACCGAGGAATGAGGGTCAGAGGACAGTCAACTTTATCTACGGCTACATAGTTTCTGCCTCGCCAGTCGAATGGCTACAGGGACTATGTCCTGATCACTATGTCGTAGTCCAATACAATCCAGAGATTGACACAGTACTAATTCATATATGTAGTCCAATACAAATAGTCTAATACAAAAATAACCCAATACAAATAGTCCAATACAAATAAGTTCAGTAATAGCTAATGAGAACCATGCAGCTCACACAAACGCTCAGTGATACGATCACACAACCACCTCGAATAAGTGGGATCGACGGCGTTAGGAGAGATATAGTCCCTTGCAAGTGCTGCATGAATAGAACTCCCGGTCTTACTAGCTATCGGTGCTGGATGAATAGAACTCCCGGTCTCACTAGAAGTAGGCCATCTCTCCACTATTGTGGCCTATGCAGGCCACAACCTGGCCTCCCTCTTTGAACCTGTCACTCCTTTCCTCACAACTCCCTCTTCACATTCCTCACTCATAATCTCTAACACGCTCTCAAACTCACTCTCAAATAACCCCCAAGACACAATCACAGATACATGATGACACTCACCTAACACATACCCTCACATGAAGACGCTCAACACACTATCTAATTACACTTACTCACTCCCTCTCAACCTGACACACATAAACTCTCACTTGGCACTCCACTCATACAACTCTCACTTGCCTGTGACACCAGTACACCCAATGTGACTCTATACACACTCTATGGATATTAACCTAAAGTTATTGCCATATCCTAATATTGTACACACCCATAACACTGCCTATTGTAGCAACTGGCAGGGACCTAATGTAATATACCCATGCACACACTGCTATAGGTAGTTCAAATCTGCAGGAACGTCACTTAGGCGCTGCTGCAAGCACCGCTACTACACTTTACATGGTGCAATTGGCAAAATTGTTGCTACATCAAGAAACTTTGCTACTGTAACCCCTATTCCCAAATTTTTCTATATTATTATTATTTTCCGAAATCCCTAATTATTCTAAAAATTAACTAAATATAAAAAAATTAACGATAACAATGACAATATTAACCAACTAAAATGACCCATACGAGTTTTTGGTGAGCATATCATACCCCATCTTATTTGGTCCTAGAAATATGTACAATTATAGAAAAATTACCATTTAAATAAAATAAATAATAATAAAAATATTTCAAAATTTTCGGGAAGGGGAGCTACAAATCTACCCACCTTAAAATAATTTCGCCCTCGAAATTCTGACTTATATACACGTCTAAAATTCAAAAATAATAATAATAATAATAGTAAACGAATAAACCTACTATTACCACAATCTTCTCAAGTTTAATTTCTCAAGAATATTTATACCTCCTGCTAGCCATTTCGTAACTACGAAACTCCGAGGATTTCTACCCACCTTTGGTCACACTACTCCCTCAATGGTATGTCCCTAAAACTTTATAATCTACCAGCTACTTGCTAAAATGGATCTTTATTGCTTTTGGCCTCTATAATCCTCTCTTACCTATCAATTAACCCAAAATCTAACAAGCAACAAATTTACACAAGTAGCTACAAAATATTGGTAAATTGTAATAAATATGACCATTCGCCACTCTACAATAGGAAGGTCAGGAAGATAAAGAAAAATAATTGAGAGTGAATAAGAAGTTTCAAGAGCGGTAGAGAGTTTCCGACGGTACAGCTAAAAAGGTGTTTACGAACCACTGACTTGTTTGCTAGGTTGGGCTACTCTAGTCCAGTCACTTGCTAAATCGAAGAACACTTGTTTTTTAGAGGGGTTTGCAATCCATGCCATACAGAAATTCTGTTCTTGAAGTTCTAAACATCAATTCCAAAATAGCACAGAATTTGAGAAATCAAGATTGTGGTCTTAATGGGTGCTCTATTTGGACATCAGTCGTTGGTTGGATGATCATTGAGTTTCAATCTATATGGACTAGACAAGATCCCAATGATAAAACTATTCCTACTAGGTTAGGGTATCCTAGAATAGGTTTCTACCCAAGTAATTGAGCTAGTTGCTAGTCAGGTTGGTTAGCTAGGTCCCTAAAGCTCAAAATGTGACTTCAGTGACTTTGTGTTTAAGGAGCACATGAGACCTCAATTGGGTGGCACACTAGTGGCATGTGCATAGTGGGCTCCGAGTAGATCACAACCATATATTGGGTTCGAATGAATTGAGTCAAGGTTGAGGCTCTAGTGGAAGTCGGGAAATATACTGATATTATGGTTAGGGATATAACTAGTCCTTTTTACCTGAAAGTCGTACCAAAAAAATAGAGTACAAGGGGACGGGTTTGAGTGGGATATGATATACCTAGATGAAGGTGGACTCGTCTGGATCTTATATATGAAATCTGTTGGAAGGTAACAGCTGGTCTCGTGCTCCGAATATTAATGACACGACCGGGGACACAAAAGGATCTAAATGAAAAGTGGGAGTCCATGGGGCACTAATTATCATGCTAATGGAGATTATTCTAATCACACGACAGTCCTGGTATATCCTAAAATTTTAGAGGGCTTGCGGTCTACCTACCTTAGAGGCTAGGATATGGTAGCAAGGTTCCTGTCACTGGGCTGGCCGATGGTAGCTACACTTGCGTATACAACTATCATAGCCATGGGAAATATTCTGTATCTACCTATCAATTATGAGCTTTTGTCTTTTCAATCAGTGAAAGACAAAAATAATAAAGAGTTCAAGAGATGTCACCGAATACAATTACGTGATTCAAAGGCGAATGTATAATTCAGGAGGAATTGTCAAAGCAGTCACGGATGAGATCCTAGAGACATCTACATCTCAATCCACGTAGGATAATTAGATAAAAAGTGAATCGAATGTATCATGGTTGATCAGACCGTAATACAATAATTTCGATTAGACAATATGTTAGCGGGCGTCCCCAATAAACATATGTCTCGAATCAAGCTCGATAAAAGAGTAAGCTTGCAAAAACTAGGCTGTAATAGCAGGGTTGGTCAAGATAGTCAGAATACAAGTACGTGAGATTTTTGAAAGGAGGCACTAGTAGTTCGAGTTTTGAGAAAGTCAAATCCTTACCTGGTGTTATTGTTTATACAGTCAACCTATTATCTTCTATCCATTTGGCCTTAGTCAACTAATGGGTTATGGAACCCTAAATTCTATATTCTAAGTAAACCTGTTAGTGTCAGTCAATTACCCTGTCAATAGATTACAAGGTCCACTGATTGCTAGGTTAGGGGACATATTACCCTGCTTACAGAACTTCCACTAGTTTTGGCCTTAGGTCTTATGGCTCACACATGGCATTTCTATTCTCGATAGTAACCTAAACTGGTAATCACATCTGAAGTTATTTCACCGAGAATTATGCCTCGCCCGTATACTCAGGCTGCGGTAAACTCTTGGTTCCGTGATTCAGGTGTGATATACTATCAGGTACTCTACCCTCCATTGACACGAGGGTATCTTAAGATCTAAAGAGGTCAACTAGGACATAGTTTTTAGCAATGATCCATAACCTACAATTCTTCGAAAGGATTTCAATTCTATGAGTTGTGCCTCGCCAGTGCACTGCTGGCTGCAGTGAACCCACGTTCTCCACTCTCAAATAATTAACGACAGTGCGCTGCTGTCTAAACTTTATGGGTTAGCTAATATTTCTCTAACTATAACTGTAAAAATTTATGAGCTTCTAGAAATTCAAACAAGTTGACTAAAAATAAAGCATGGGTATTCGTCCTGTCAGTCACAACACCTAAAACAAAGGAGTTAACATGGAGGAATTAACTAAAGACGAAAGGAATACAAACATTCGAGTACTTATGTTATATGCATTTCTATGGTTGAGGGAAAATCTTAAATAAATCTGCTTCGAGATTCGTATGCAAATAACAGAATCAGAGAAAAATAATAATTTAAACTAATTCTCTACGACAACATAGTATTTAAAACAGGCAATTCTAATTTATGATATGATGTTATATCAAATAGAGAAAAAGATAATTGAACAGATTATCAAGGTGAAGGCCTAACTAACCAAGCGAATAGTGGATCCACATGGGGTCATAATGTCATATCAAAAGTAATAGTGTACCTGTAGGGATCTAGCAAGCTATATAAATTGCATGGCATATCTAATAACCTTAACTACCTAACGGTCAATTTGAATAAGGGACTCCTAGTCCTAGTTATTCTCCTAAATTATTTTAATCCTATTTGTGAATGAGCATTTCTTGAGCGCAGGCTCGCAGCAGTACGACTAATATGGTTCTACCACGAGTTCGCATAATTTGCGAAGACTGACCTGCATCGACCACCAAAAAAACTTGTCACGACCCGTACCCGCTTTTCGGATACGAGACGTGTCCAAGCCAGCCTACGCCGCAGAGTCGGCGGTAGAACGCTGTCACACCCACAAGAAATAAGTGCTAAATATACAATATTTACTGCTCATTCACATTTCTAATTTATTACAATAGTTACAACATTTATATTTAAAGGAAATATAGGATTTTATAATTAATGAAATTGATACATCTGCTATCTATTTTTAGGTTTGACTTCAGCATACCCAAGCCTTCCCAATGCTAACAGTGATCGCGGCTAAACCTCAAAAATGTTGGTTATCCAGTCAGGATTGGAACAAGTACACAAACCGACGGCAATGCAAAACACAATAGAATTAACAAGACATGAAAATAGCATATGGAATATGAAAGCTAGTAAGAAAACTGATGACATAGCACGATAGCGAAGTAAACAAGGAAAAACTAATAAAAAGACATCTATCTAGGTGGTGTGAAATATCTGCTTCAATATGTGGACGGCTAGGGGGTAAATAAGGCACACTGCACGTGTCGTGTGCAGCGGCTAGCGTTCAAGAATAGACATATTGGGATATTTCTGGGTAGTCCACATGTATACTAAGATATTTCCCCTCCCGACAACTCCGTGTGACGAACGTGTCAACAAGCAGCAAGATATATGTATAAACATGAAATGAAAATACTACTATGAATCGGAAAGCAATCAGAAAGTGCACTTGCCTGAGGTCCTTAGCTGGAGAAACCAATAACACTATACCACTCAATGAGCCACAATCAGTCAACACATGTAGAAGTCTCCGGATGCTGAAATAAACAGTACCAACGTTCTCAGAATAGTCAAATTAGCTAAGATTGCCTGTCCTTAAGTCCAATTCTGGACACAAGGGCAAAACGGTAATTTTGGGCAAAAATGATGTCCGCCGTTGGACCCGCTTTGCACCGAAAAGCGTGTCAGAGTCAACGGTCTCTAAAGTCGTCAAACTACATGTCTACGGATCCAGTTATCCGATACGAATCCAACTGTATGTCCAGAGTTGGATTCCGGCGGGCCGTGCATAAAATCGCCCGTTGAGTGGGACCGTGGGGCCCACAAAACGATGTCGGATTCAACTGTCTCAGAATTGGACAAAACTTGGCATACAAGACCAAAAAAACGATACGGTTCTGTTGGCGTAAGGTTTGCCTCGATCTGACGAGCTTGCACAAAGTAATTGGAGAATTTGCAAGGTGCATGATACGGTGAATTTCGACGGATACGCATCAAATTTGTCGCGCACACTCAACCAATTCGAATTCCGTCAAAGCCCACACGTCCGCGAAGTCGATACGCACCTTTTGAAGTGACTTGTTCGCGACCAAGTCGTCCGATTTGTCGGAACGGACTCCGTATCGAAGAATTTTAAACAATTTCTCAAATGCCAAGTCCTACACAAGATATATATACATCAAAATTTAATACTTTCTTATATATATGTATACTTTTGTATACATTTACTAAACTTAACTATCTTCTGCCTGTTAATTCTTAATTAGTCGATCTATTTGATTTACTAGGTTGACTTATCCAATACTGGACCAAGCTAACTATAGGTTACCTACTTATTTCATGTTGACTAAAGTGTTATATTGAACTAAGAGTAAATGATATGGGCTAAAGTGAAAACAATCCTTCACCAACTTATTATACTTGTCTGGGGAAGCTACTATGTCAACAATGTTTATTCTATTTAGGAGAGGATGGCCATATGCCATGCTTCCTTATAATGCATGGAGGACACATGGCACCTTAAATAACTTCCATGCATCTTTAAAGCGTGTGATTAGGAGCATACCATCCTTCTTCTTCTATTAGGAAGTCTGGTTCTTCCTTTCCTATGCGGCTTGCCGACCGTGTCGAGGCTACCCACATGGCTCGGAGGGCTCGAGTGGGTGAGGCTCCACCGTACAGAAGTGATGTCCGGCCAAGTGGAGGCTCCGCGCGGTTCTCATGGGCACGTGGTCAATGAGGCTGGCCCGTACGTCAGACACGTGGTGGTTGCAGCGATGGCAAGTCCAGAGAGAGGTCTTGGGGGTGGCGGCCAGGTCATCCCGGCAGGAGTGCACTGGGCGTGACCCCGCCGGCGGTAGGGTGGCATCTGCATCAGTCCAGACGTCCGAGTGTCGGAGTCGTCCCAGCGGTTACGCCGCACAACCCCAGGATAGCGTCGGCAGCGACACGTCCAGGGGTCGGAGTGGCATCCCAGCGGTCGATCCCGGGAGTGGAATCGGGTGCGTCCCAGTCGGACCCATCGATCTTAGCCTTCTTCGTGTCGGGTTCCTGGGACTGGTCCCACCGGTTGCGCCCGCAGGCTGCGTGACTTCGGCAGCAGCAGCAGGCTTATTCTTCTCCTCCTCCTTCTTCTTGGCAATCTCCTTGAGAACCTCCTCCTTCTGCCGCGCCCTAGGACGTCGGCATACGTCCTCGCCGCGGGGTGGTGGTGCAGAGCGGCGAGGGAGAGTTGCTGGACCACGGAGTGGTCGTGGTGGCGTCGGTGGCGGCGGTTGGAGGTATTTAGGGTTTGCGCTCTCCTCTCGACTCTGTTATATTTATATATGTAGAGTCAGCTGCTCGATTTGTATATGGGTGTGCTCGGCCTGCTGCTTGGGCTTGTGGGGAATTAATGGCTGGAAAGCATTGTATGGGCTTGTGCTCGGTTTAGTATGTTGGCCGAAACTTCCTTTATTTCTTTTGTTTGTTTAATACATATATATATATATATATATATATATATATATATATATATATATATATATTTCACCTGATCTAGATGTCCTTAGATTAAGTAATTCTGGTGAGAAGATAGAAGACTTATTTGCCATATCCCTAGTCAGTGGTGCCTTAAGAACCTACACAAAACGTTGGATGCAAAGAAACAATACACTTAAAAGAGAAAGACAAATGCTGACAGATGAAGTAGATCATGTGACCAGCAAATCCCTGCAGGTTTAAGACCTGTTTTAATAACCATATACAAAGACAACTAAGTAGGCACCAAATCTCTAGAAGTGTAAGTGAGGGACCGAGGGTTGAGGGTTATATATATGTATATATATAGTTATATATACTTCTGCATATACATGTATATATGTATATATATATATATATAACCATATGACAATACAATCCTATATATATAAATAAGTATTTAATAGTCAAAACCTCAATGATAGATTCCTTACGTATGGCCCGCAAAATATTGCGCATATGCACATACAATTCATTTGAAAATGAATTATCAATTTAAACGAATATCAATTATTTTTTTTAGAATAATATAATAATAAGGAGACGAATAATAAGAAGAAGAATATTAACGATAACAATGACAATATTAACCAACTAAAATGACCCATACGAGTTTTTGGTGAGCATATCATACCCCATCTTATTTGGTCCTAGAAATATGTACAATTATAGAAAAATTACCATTTAAATAAAATAAATAATAATAAAAATATTTCAAAATTTTCGGGAAGGGGAGCTACAAATCTACCCACCTTAAAATAATTTCGTCCTGGAAATTCTGACTTATATACACGTCTAAAATTCCAAAAAAAATAATAATAATAGTAAACGAATAAACCTACTATTACCACAATCTTCTCAAGTTTAATTTCTCAAGAATATTTATACCTCCTGCTAGCCATTTCGTAACTACAAAACTCCGAGGATTTCTACCCACCTTTGGTCACACTACTCCCTCAATGGTATGTCCCTAAAACTTTATAATCTAACAGCTACTTGCTAAAATGGATCTTTATTTCTTTTGGCCTCTATAATCCTCTCTTACCTATCAATTATCCCAAAATCTAACAAGCAATAAATTTACACAAGTAGCTACAAAATATTGGTAAATTGTAATAAATATGACCATTCGTCACTCTACAATAGGAAGGTCAGGAAGATAAAGAAAAATAATTGAGAGCGAATATGAAATTTCAAGAGCGGTAGAGAGTTTTCGACAGTACAGCTAAAAAGGTGTTTACGAACCACTGACTTGTTTGCTAGGTTGGGCTACTCTAGTCCAGTCACTTGCTAAATCGAAGAACACTTGTTTCTTAGAGGGGTTTGCAATCCATGCCATACAGAAATTCTGTTCTCGAAGTTCTAAACATCAATTCCAAAATAGCACGGAGTTTGAGAAATCAAGATTGTGGTCTTAATGGGTGCTCTATTTGGACATCAGTCGTTGGTTGGATGATCATTGGATTTCAATCTATATGGACTAGACAAGATCCCAATGATAAAACTATTCCTACTAGGTTAGGGTATCCTAGAATAGGTTTCTATCCAAGTAATTGAGCTAGTTGCTAGTCAGGTTGGTTAGCTAGGTCCCTAAAGCTCAAAATGTGACTTCAGTGACTTTGTGTTTAAGGAGCACATGAGACCTCAATTGGGTGGCATACTAGTGGCCTGTGCATAGTGGGCTCCGAGTAGATCACAACCATATATTAGGTTCGAATGAATTGAGTCAAGGTTGAGGCTCTAGTGGAAGTCGGGAAATATACTGATATTATGGTAAGGGATATAACTAGTCCTTTTTACCTGAAAGTCGTACCATAAAAATAGAGTACAAGAGGACGGATTTGAGTGGGACATGATATACCTAGATGAAGGTGGACTCGTCTGGATCTTATATGTGAAATCTGTTGGAAGGTAACAGCTAGTCTCGTGCTCCGAATATTAATGACACGACCGGGGACACAAAAGGATCTAAATGAAAAGTGGGAGTCCATGGGGCACTAATTATCATGCTAATGGAGATTATTCTAATCACACGGCAGTCCTGGTATATCCTAAAATTTTAGAGGGCTTGCGGTCTACCCATCTTAGAGGCTAGGATATGGTGGCAAGGTTCCTGTCACTGGGCTGGCCGATGGTAGCTACACTTGCATATACAACTATCATAGCCATAGGAAATGTTCTGTATCTACCTATCAATTATGAGCTTTCGTCTTTCCAATCAGTGAAAGACAAAAACAACAAAGAGTTCAAGAGATGTCACCGAATACAATTACGTGATTCAAAGACGAATGTATAATTCAGGAGGAATTGTCAAAGCAGTCACGGATGAGATCCTAGAGACATCTACATCTCAATCCACGTAGGGTAATTAGATAAAAAGCGAATCGAATGTATCATGGTTGATCAGACCGTAATACAATAATTCTGATTAGACAATATGTTAGCGGGCGTCCCCAATAAACATATGTCTCGAATCAAGCTCGATAAAAGAGTAAGCTTACAAAAACTAGGCTGTAATAGCAGGGTTGGTCAAGATAGTCAGAATACAAGTACGCGAGATTTTTGAAAAGAGGCACTAGTAGTTCGAGTTTTGAGAAAGTCAAATCCTTACCTGGTGTTATTGTTTATACAGTCAACCTATTATCTTCTATCCATTTGGCCTTAGTCAACTAATGGGTTATGGAACCCTAAATTCTATATTCTAAGTAAACCTGTTAGTGTCAGTCAATTACCCTGTCAATAGATTACAAGGTCCACTGATTGCTAGGTTAGGAGACATATTACCCTACTTACAGAACTTCCATTAGTTTTGGCCTTAGGTCTTATGGCTCACACAGGGCATTTCTATTCTCGATAGTATCCTAAACTGGTAATCACATCTGAAGTCATTTCACCGAGAATTATGCCTCGCCCGTATACTCAGGCTGCGGTAAACTCTTGGTTCCGTGATTCAGGTGTGATATACTATCAGGTACTCTACCCTCCATTGACACGAGGGTATCTTAAGATCTAAATAGGTCAACTAGGACATAGTTTTTAGCAATGATCCATAACCTACAATTCTTCGAAAGGATTTCAATTCTATGGGTTGTGCCTCGCCAGTGCGCTGCTGGCTGCAGTGAACCCACGTTCTCCACTCTCAAATAATTAACGACAGTGCGCTGCTGTCTAAACTTTATGGGTTAGCTAATATTTCTCTAACTATAACTGTAAAAATTTATGAGCTTCTAGAGATTCAAACAAGTTGACTAAAAATAAAGCATAGGTATTCGTCCTGTCAGTCACAACACCTAAAACAAAGGAGTTAACATGGAGGAATTAACTAAAGACGAAAGGAATACAAACATTCGAGTACTTATGTTATATTCTTTTCTATGGTTGAGGGAAAATCTCAAATAAATCTACTTCGAGATTCGTATGCAAATAACAGAATCAGAGAAAAATAATAATTTAAACTAATTCTCTACGACAACATAGTATTTAAAACAGGCAATTCTAATTTATGATATGATGTTATATCGAATAGAGCAAAAGATAATTGAACAGATTATCAAGGTGGAGGCCTAACTAACCAAGCAAATAGTGGATCCACATGGGGTCATAATGTCATATCAAAAGTAATAGTGTACCTGTAGGGATCTAGCAAGCTATATAAATTGCATGGCCTATCTAATAACCTTAACTACCCAACGGTCAATTTGAACAAGGGACTCCTAGTCCTAGTTATTCTCCTAAATTATTTTAATCCTATTTGTGAATGAGCATTTCTTGGGCGCAGGCTCGCAGCAGTACGACTAATATGGTACTACCGCGAGTTCGCACAATTTGCGAAGACTGACCTGCATGGGCCACCACAAAAACTTGTCACGACCCGCACCCGCTTTTCGGATACGAGACGTGTCCAAGCCAGCCTACGCCGCAGAGTCGACGGTAGAACGCTGTCACACCCGCAAGAAATAAGTGCTCAAAATACAACATTTACTGCTCATTCACATTTCTAATTTATTACAACAGTTACAACATTTATATTTAAAGGAAATACAGGATTTTATAATTAATGAAATTGATACATCTGCTATCTATTTTTAGGTTTGACTTCAGCATACCCAAGCCTTCCCAATGCTAACAGTGATCACGGCTAAACCTGAAAAATGTTGGTTATCCAGTCAGGATTGGAACAAGTGCACAAACCGACGACAATGCAAAACACAATAGAATTAACAAGACATGAAAATAGCATATGGAATATGAAAGCTAGTAAGAAAACTGATGACATAGCACGATAGCGAAGTAAACAAGGAAAAACTAATAAAAAGACATCTATCTAGGTGGTGTGAAATATCTGCTTCAACATGTGGACGGCTAGGGGGTAAATAAGGCACACTGCACGTGTCGTGTGCAGCGGCTAGTGTTCAAGAATAGACATATTGGGATATTTCTGGGTAGATGTATACTAAGATATTTCCTCTCCCGACAACTCCGTGTGACGAACGTGTCAACAAGCAGCAATATATATGTATAAACATGAAATGAAAATACTACTATGAATCAGAAAGCAATCAGAAAGTGCCACTACACCAAAATAGACAATTTGTAACACATTTTTTTTTCTAATTCGTAACGTTTATTACCGTTACAAATTTGTAACAGTAACTATCGTGACAATAGCTAAATAAATGTTACAAATTTTTTCCTTGGTTTTTCTGTATTTTAATTATTTATGGTAACTATAATAAACGTGATAAAAAAATTAAAAAGTGTGACAAAATTTTCACTTTCCTTCCGTCCCAATTTTCACCTCCCCCCTCAATTTCACATTAGAAAAGTATTACCAATCATCTCTATCCCCTCAGTCCTCACTCCGCTACGGCTCCCAGTCCCTCTTCAACTGCAGCCATCTCGAGCCAGACCACCGCTACCACGACCCTCCTCTGCTCGAATCCCTCCTTCCATTCCATTCCATTCTATTCCACTTCTTCTTCTCCTCCCCTCTCTCTTCACCAAGACCTAAACCTATCTAGCCCTCGGCATCCATGGCTGAAAATGAGAAAGTCGGCGTCCGCCTCATCCGCGCAAGAGCGAGGTAGGCCTCCTTCGATGTCATGGCTACGTTCCAATCCCTCCTCCCTTCAAAGAGGGAATGGACACACGTCCTCCACCGACGGGGTGGTGGAGGAGCTGTTTCAAACTGCTCATATTTTTGTTCTAATTTTTGGAGATTTTTTTTCTTCATGTTTTCAGCTTCCTTTGGCAAGAAGTTCAAGATCAGAATCAATGGTGAGCTTGTTTTCTTCATGATTTGTTGTGTTTCATATGAGTTTAATTTTTGATTCTATTCGTTTCTTTTTAATTGTTTTAGGGTTTTGAAGAATCGAAAGTTTGGTCGCCAGAGTTGCGCTCCATAACAACGATGTTGAGCTAGTTGCCACAAAGATCCATTCATCACCACCGATTACATGGTGAGATTCAAGATCCAATGACTCTGATATGTAGTTGAATGCAATTGAGAGTGTAGATCAAGTATTTTGTATAGATATAGAAATAGTTGATATATGATTGTTCTATAGGAAGTATTTAGTTTCCTTTTGATGGAGAATATCACATATCATTTGACAATGATTTATGTTCTTTCTCTATATAAATCTATACAAATCTTGTCCCTGTTTATTTTTGTTTTCTCTTAATTTAACAAAGGGAAAACTTTTGCCTTTTCCCTGTAGTAGTTAACACTTTAAATAACTTTAATGATTGATGACAATTTAGTTACTAATAAAGGATTTTTGGATACTTTGTTGAAAAAAAGATAGTTTAGGATATTTAGTTCAAATAAGCCTATAATTTGACCTTGTCAGGTGTGAGAAGTAGGTATGAAAAAATGATAGTTTAAGATATGTAGTTCAATTATTATATACCAAAATTGAATAATTGGTTTGTTATCAAGAGTACGTGAACTCCTTTTACCCAAGTAGTGGACAATTGTGATGGATTACAACTTACAAAGCTAAAACTGAAAATAGGGTTCATTGTTGAATTGAAGTCACAAGCACTTCGGTGAAGGTAGAAGCAGAAACTGTGGAAAAGTTGTGAAAGGGATTTATTAGAAAAATTAGAGGTTGGTATGCTTACCTATGTAATTTTTTTAACCTTCAGTTGCTTTACTTATTTTTCTCTCGTCTGAACTGAACTTTTAGCTGTGATTTAGGAATTTTTTTCTAATTCTAAAGTTCCCAGCATAAATATTTTCTATTTTCATTAATGCTAATCTCTGATTGACCATCATTCATACGACATGTATTTATATATTTGTGCTGCAACCGTGATTGTCTACATTGGAGTATTTATAATAGAAACAACTAGAGTTTATGTGTCTAACGTCCTCCTCTTTAGAACTAATATGTTCAAATCATATACTACCAGTTCTTGACGGAAAGCAAAACCTTCATGCAGCTTGTCTGTCTTAATGTTCTTTGATTGTTAGGAAAGAGTTTTGGGGTAAGTTGATATTTATCGCGATGTTACCTAGTATTGAATGGACAAGGATATCCTATCCACGATTGTTATGAGGGTAGGTTGGTTATTTAAGAATCATCATGTATAGTACGATTGTCAAGAAGTTATATTCTAGAGAATTAATTAGTATTGAAGGCGGGATCATGAGCGAATTAGTTTGTATTGAAGGCGGCATCATGTTTTCATATTTCATGTTTGCATGGATTGTAACAATAACTTGGTGTCAGGCGAGATTTAATTTTTATCTATCAGTTCCTGGTGTAACCAGAGTACCTAAGCCTATTATTAGTGAAGGACGGTCTATGAAGATAAGTGATTGTTCGATTTTTTTCAGATATGGCAATTATAAAGAGAATTTCAGGTTACCAAGTTTAAGAGGTATGTTAATCTGACCCATATAGTACTTTTATGGCAACACTTCCAAAGAAGTAGGAGCTTCTAATGTACAAGGCTGCAACAATCTCCTGTGAATGCATGGTGCGCAGAGTTTTCATTTGCCTTGTTATTACCTGGTTGTCTTGAATGCAAAGATCATGGTGGGATGACATAAATCGTCTGCTTTACAGAGGTTGGAAAAGATCTCATTAGTCCCTTTTTTTTACATTGCTTATGAAGATTTATAGTTAAATGTCATTGTATAATAGCACAGTTACTTAACACTGGTTCTGTATGCAAGTTCCTTATACTGGTTATATGTCTAATTAGTCCCTTCTTTTCTTGATTCATGTTTTTTACTTGTGATGAAAATGTGGACACCCACATGGCATAATTAGTGTACACTGTATTGATGAATGTTTTTCATTTCTCTTATTTACCAGTATTATAAATGGTTCCGGTCAGCTATTCATGTACAGAGTATGCATCCTGATAATTTATGTCCAGGTAAATTTTCGGAACAAACTAAATTTATGTGCAGACATTTAAATTCTGAGCTTTACGTATATCTACGGTCAGGTCATCCAACATTATCATTCCTCCTAGACGAGGCTTTGTTATTCTTCTCATTTGACAATTACTTGAAACTTATATGCTATCACTGACATCTTATGTAATTTCAAACAAAGCCTGAATTTGAAACCTCAATCAGCAAACAGGTTCCTTATGATCCTCCTCGTCTTCCTCAACAAACCTGGACCAGTACCAGTGTTTCTTCCACACTAAGCCCATGGACCCCAGCGGCAGCACCCCTTTCGTCTATGGCAAGAATGCTGCAACGAAAGTCGTCATGACGGCCACCCAGGCGACGTAGTATACGAATGTAGCGTACTTGAACCGACAAAGTATCGAGAGGAAGGTCTGGGCCTAGACGAAGGTGCAACCAAGGTTAACAGCCACATTGATGCTTTGGCCTGCTGATATGATCTCAAGAGGATAGATTTCAGTTCAGTTCTGTAGGCTGTAGCTACGTATCTTGTCAATAAGCTTTGCAACAAAATTATGAACCATAATATAAAGTCTATTTTTGTCGAAAATAATGACACAAATTAGAAACAAGGGACAAGTTACAAAGAAAAAGCCAAGATCAATTTTAACTTGTATTGATGGCATCTCGATTTTCATAGAGTTTTGATGGCATCGAAATAAGGACTCTTGTACTATTTTTCCTTCAGTTTCTTTCCTTTATCTTATAAAATCCAATCTTTTAGTTCTTTATTACTAATTTTTAAATAGTTTGTTGTTGAATATTTCAGAAGCATGACAATATCTACTGGACTTGACATTGTGTCAAAGAATCTAAATTAGAAGTTTTTTTAGGTATTTAATATGATGGGGAAAATTAAAAATCGTCTTTCACTGCATTAACTTAGAAAATACATCAAAACATCAACTTTCCATCCTAGATAAAGAGAATGTCAAGAGTCTCATGTTTCTAAATGCTTCAAACACTTAGAAAAAAAATCTACTTTTGTATGGATTTTTTTTGCTAACAGGGTCAATGCCTACTTCTTTTGGAAACCTTATGAAGCTTCAGATGTTGTAAGAATATTATTAACTATTTTGATCCTTTTAAATATTGATACATCTTTACTCTTCTAATATTTGTTGCATTTGTCTAAACACTAATCAGGATATTGAGTCAAAATAATCTCACGGGAAGTATTCATGATTCCTTTTTAAAACTCTCAAGTTTAAATGACATGTAAGTATTACATTTATGGGTCAAGTCCATATAGCGTTAAAGAAAAATATTCAATACCATTTACTTCTAAAAGTTTTGGTAGTACTATAGACTCGTCTTTTCTTCATCTGGTAATTAAAAGTAATTGTCTTCCATTTACTGATTTGCCAAGCAATTAGTTTTAATATATGTATCAATGTATTCTGACAGCTTTATGCTAACTTCTTTGTGGCTCTGTACCAAGTTGAACAACATGGGTGATCCGCTAGGTGGTTGTTGTATCACGCCCTTTGTATATTCAACTATGTTAAAAAAGGTTGGTGTTTAACATTTAATTTGTCAAAGAAAATTGTTTTGGAAAATTTTAATTTATGTACTCTGTTTAAGATTATAAGCATGGAATTTATAGGTCATGCATGAGTATAAACTCATGCATCTTCAATACTACATTTTGTTTTGAAGTCCTGTTTTCTAATGTGGTGGGCTTGTAATTGTAACTTCATTGCCTTCTGAAAGATTGTGGTAACAAACTGTTAACTTCTGCTTGTTAATTACATTTCTTTGTTTACAGGAAGAAGAAGAGAGGAAAAAAGGGTCACATAAATATGATTACAAGTTGTCGTGCTCGATAACCTGAGCTCCTCTCCAGTCCTCACCAGGTTTTTGATCCACAGGGACAAGAATGGAAGCAGGTCCAGTGCAGATAAAGTAGCGATCGTCGAACTTTTTTGACAAGGAACCAGCCAGGGCTAGACAGGTATATGTCATCAAAGCCCATCCTTATTACTCTGAATCCAAGCTTACTTCCATGTGAATTCATCAGGCATACGAAAACATGTAAACAAACAGTCTCAAATGATCAAGACCCCTGTCAACAGGAGTTTTAAAGGTTATACAAGGATTATAATGACAAGCTTCTAGAAATGCAATATGTTTTCTTTTGGTTCAAATGTTCTCAAGTAGTTAGTTTATTTTATGATTACTATAGTTGGGGCCACTAGAGTAAGTTGGAACGAAGTTATCAGGGACACTTAATAACCCATATATTAGCTTAAGAATCAGTTTTGCATTTTGGGTGAGAAATTTTTTCATAACTTTCCTTCTTACTGCTAGCAATTCTATGTTGGGTTTTCTTCCTTCTTCATGCTCCATGCAATTTTGTGCAATTCTTTTTATTGTCTTCTACAGTAAGAAATGATTGGATACGACAATTGGAATTGCTTGAACTCTTCTACTGGATACACTTGTGTTTGTATGGTACTTTTGTTGTTTTGGTCCAAACTTTCATAGGGGCAGTTATGTTATTTTGGTTGGATATTACAAGCTTTCTTGGGGCTGTTTGGTTCATGTTTTCCTAGTTGCAGTTTTCTTGCTTCCAAGAATTGGGCATGAAACTGGTTCAGGTAATAATGGCAAGGGAAACAAACCATGCTAGTAATAAATGACTTTTTTCTTGGATTTTATAGACAACCTAGTGCCAGTTTTCCAGATAATTAAATTGTGTCTCCTAGCTTTTGATTTTGATTTTTGTGTGTTTTGTATATGCAGCTCCAATGACGTCCCAGAAACCTTTATATCCTTCTAAAGCTAAAATTGATTGGGATAAACTAGAGGCCGAAGGACTTGTTTTCATGCTCATTGACTCCATTACTCCTTGTACCTATCAGAATTGGATAGCTCAGATTGCTTTCAGCATGAGGAAGTAAGACTTATAGGGTGAAGCAATACTTGGTTAAGCAGCAATAAACCTCTAGTAGAGGTAAATATATATGTGGCTTCTTTCACTTATGGTATATTCAGCACTAGCATTGCTAAGAGTTATATGTAGGCGGTGATGATGTTCTGTTTGATGTTTGTTGAAGGCTTTGCTCATGCCTTACTCGATTTGATTCTTCCATTCCTAGCAATCATACACATCATGAATTATTCGATTTGATTCTTCAAATTTCATAACATAATCAAATAAAAGTTTGAACACATCAGCAACAACAGTTCATCCAGCATCTTGCCAGCAGCCTTGTTGATACCTTCATTCTTGTTTTGGTTGAAGTAGAGGATTTTAGGATTGCTCATGCCCCATACGGAGTTTCCTGCATATATATAGATTGTAGCCTTACATAAGAGGATATTAGTCCTTAGGATCTCCATAATGTCTCTTAGCTCATATGAACAAATATCAATACCAAAGTACACCCTTCAAAATGTGACTGCCTATATATTCTACAATAAAATTACCCAGAGAACAGGGAAATACATTCTTACATGAATTTCCAGGATTTTACACTCGAATATTGCAAACATTACATAAAATCATGGAAAGGGGCCAGCACCATCCTGCACAAAGATCTAAACCTGTTTTAGTACGATCTTATGATTCTAAAAAGTATTCACCTTTTTTCTTAATATTTTTATGTTCATCTAGGTACGTATTGTAGATAGATATTCATTTCCTCATCTCACGAAGAAGCATATTAATGTGGTCTTTTAAGAACATGGTTGTTACTTGTTCGCAGTAGTGTTACATAAATAACCCAAAATCATGAGCATGTTGAGATTATTACAATTTTGCATCCTTTTGTGATAAGACATGGATATGTTCATAATTAGTGACTGGAGTCGTTCCGAGTCAGACATGGCATATACTAATTTTGTAGGAAGCAAAAGTCGGCAATAATAAACTGAACCGGATTAGGCTAGGTTTGGTGTTTGGCACAGCTCCTGCTTATTTTTTTTTGAAAAGCACGTTCCTTTCGGGAATGGTGTCAAAAATGGCTCATGTTTTTTAATGCATCTGTCGTCTCTGATACATGTTTGGCATGATGCGATAAAGATACGACACCGATTTTCCTAGTGTCAAAGTGCTTCTGTGGAGCTATCTGGCTCTATATACTTGGCTAATTTCATATTCCTTTTCTTTTTTGCCTTTATTAGGAAACTAAAGTATGCATCAAACCCCAGATAGAAGATATCTTAGGCTGGTTGTTTAAATTATTTTCTAACTGGTGCCATGGTTCAGTTTACTATTTGCAAGTCATTCTCTGCAAAATGATGGTAGCTGCCCCCGATAAGTTATTTTTTCTCTATTTTAGTGTATTATGAAATAAAATCCATTTGTCTATATCTCAGCTTTGTTGTATCACGTTTGTGGTCAGATGGCAGCTTGTTTCTTGTCAGACTAAAGGTTCACTGAACTTATCGAGTATCTAAGAAATGCTCATTTTCCTTGATAGAGAGATTGCTGTGACAATAAAAGAGCGTTGAACTTGGAAAGGTTTTCATCCTGTGCGTGTAGGATGAAGAAGATGACATCGACGAAAATAAAGATGCTATCATTGGTTGCTTCCATGTGAAACTTCTCATGAATATATAACTGAAGAAAAAGTTATATATAGGAATTATATAACTATGATTATCACTGGGCAGCAGGTTGAATGCTTGTTTATATACAATGTCTCAAACTATATTACTATTGAATAAGTTTATTTCATAGTTTGGAATGGTTGAATTGTGGTTTTTTCTCAAACTATATTACCTTTGAAATTATGTGGTTTTGTTTCTAGTTTGGAATGGTTGAATTGTTACTGCAAATTATGTGGTTTAGTTATTTGCTGGAAATTGTTATTGAAAATTTTATGGTTTAGTTATTGGTTTGGAATGGTTGAATTATTATGAAAGTGAAATATTATAAAATTGGATATGTTGTTTATTGTTTAGTTACGAGTTGAATGTAGTTTTTTTTATTTAAATAGTCCAATTGTAATGGTTATAACTGACAATTAGTGGAGAATAGTGACGAAAAAAATAATGTAGTCACAGTAAAAACTGTGACAACAAACTAACTGCCACATTAATAACTGTGACAAATGGAATATTGGTCACGGTAATAATCGTTACTAAAACATATATTTGTCACGATTATTACCGTTACTAAAACATATATTTGTAACGGTTATAACCGTTACTAAAACATATATTTGTCACGGTTATTACCGTGACCAAATATTAACCACGTCCAACTAGTAACGGTTATTACCGTAACGAAAAATAATTGTCACGGTAATAACCGTGGGTAATCGCCTATTATGGTGTAGTGCACTTGCCTGAGGTCCTTAGCTGGAGAAACCAATAACACTATACCACTCAATGAGCCACAATCAGTCAACATATGTAGAAGTCTCCGGATGCTGAAATAAACAGTACCAACGTTCTCAGAATAGTCAAATTAGCTAAGATTGCCTGTCCTTAAGTCCAATTCTGGACACAGGAGAAAAACGATAATTTAGGACAAAAACGATATCCGCCGTTGGACCCGCTTTGCACCGAAAAGCGTGTCAGAGTCAACGGTCTCTAAAGTCGTCAAACTACATGTCTACGGATCCAGTTTTTCGATACGAACCCAACCGTATGTCCAGAGTTGGATTCCGGCGGGCCGTGCACAAAATCGCCCGTTGAGTGGGACCGTGGGGCCCACAAAACGACGTCGGATTCAACTGTCTCAGAATTGGACCAAACTTGGCATACAGGACCAGAAAAACGATACGGTTCTGTTGGCGTAAGTTTCGTCTCGATCTGACGAGCTTGCACAAAGTAATTGGAGAATTTGCAAAGTGCACGATACGGTGAATTTCGACGGATACGCATCAAATTTGTCGCGCACACGCAACCAATTCGAATTCCGTCAAAGTCCACACGTCCGCGAAGTCGATACGCACCTTTTGAAGTGACTTGTTCGCGACCAAGTCGTCCGGTTTGTCGGAACGGACTCCGTATCGAAGAATTTTAAACAATTTCTCAAATGCCAAGTCCTACACAAGATATATATACATCAAAATTTAATACTTTCTTATATATATGTATACTTTTGTATACATTTACTAAACCTAACTATCTTCTGCCTATTAATTCTTAATTAGTCGATCTATTTGATTTACTAGGTTGACTTATCCATTACTGGACCAAGCTAACTATAGGTTACCCACTTATTTCATGTTGACTAAAGTGTTATATTGAACTAAGAGTAAATGATATGGGCTAAAGTGAAAACAATCCTTCACCAACTTATTATACTTGTCTGGGGAAGCTACTATGTCAACAATGTTTATTCTATTTAGGAGAGGATGGCCATATGCCATGCTTCCTTATAATGCATGGAGGACACATGGCACCTTAAATAACTTCCATGCATCTTTAAAGCGTGTGATTAAGAGCATACCATCCTTCTTCTTCTATTAGGAAGTCTGGTTCTTCCTTTCCTACGCGGCTTGCCGACCGTGTCGAGGCTGCCCACATGGCTCGGAGGGCTCGAGTGGGTGAGGCTCCACCGCACAGTCGTGATGTCCGGCCAAGTGGAGGCTCCGCGCGGTTCTCATGGGCACGTGGTCAATGAGGCTGGCCCGTACGTCAGACACGTGGTGGTTGCAGCGATGGCAAGTCCAGAGAGAGGTCTTGGGGGTGGCGGCCAGGTCATCCCGGCAGGAGTGCACCGGGCGTGACCCCGCCGGCGGTAGGGTGGCATCTGCATCAGTCCAGACGTCCGAGTGTCGGAGTCGTCCCAGCGGTTACGCCGCACAACCCCGGGGTAGCGTCGGCAGCGACACGTCCAGGGGTCGGAGTGGCATCCCAGCGGTCGATCCCGGGAGTGGAATCGGGTGCGGCCCAGTCGGACCCATCGATCTTAGCCTTCTTCGTGTCGGGTTCCTGGGACTGGTCCCACCGGTTGCGCCCGCAGGCTGCGTGACTTCGGCAGCAGCAGCAGGCTTATTCTTCTCCTCCTCCTTCTTCTTGGCAATCTCCTTGAGAACCTCCTCCTTCTGCCGCGCCAGCGGACGTCGGCATACGTCCTCGCCGCGGGGTGGTGGTGCAGAGCGGCGAGGGAGAGTTGCTGGACCACGGGGTGGTCGTGGTGGCGTCGGTGGCGGCGGTTGGAGGTGTTTAGGGTTTGTGCTCTCCTCTCGACTCTGTTATATTTATATATGTAGAGTCGGCTGCTCGATTTGTATATGGGTGTGCTCGGCCTGCTGCTTGGGCTTGTGGGGAATTAATGGCTGGGAAGCATTGTATGGGCTTGTGCTCGGTTTAGTATGTTGGCCGAAACTTCCTTTATTTCTTTTGTTTGTTTAATATATATATATATATATATATATATATATATATTTCACCTGATCTAGATGTCCTTAGATTAAGTAATTCTGGTGAGGAGATAGAAGACTTATTTGCAATATCCCTAGTCAGTGGTGCCTTAAGAACCTACACAAAACGTTGGATGCAAAGAAACAATACACTTAAAAGAGAAAGACAAATGCTGACAGATGAAGTGGATCATGTGACAGCAAATCCCAGCAGGTTTAAGACCTGTTTTAATAACCATATACAAAGACAACAAAGTAGGCACCAAATCTCTAGAAGTGTAAGTGAGGGACCGAGGGTTGAGGGTTGAGGGTTATATATATGTATATATCTAGTTATATATACTTCTGCATATACATGTATATATGTATATATATATATAATCATATGACAATACAATTCTATATATATAAATAAGTATTTAATAGTCAAAACCTCAATGATAGATTCCTTGCGTATGGCCCGCAAAATATTGCGCATATGCACATACAATTCATTTGAAAATGAATTATCAATTTAAACGAATATCAATTATTTTTTTTAGAATAATATAATAATAAGGAGACGAATAATAAGAATAATAATATTAACGATAACAATGACAATATTAACCAACTAAAATGACCCATACGAGTTTTTGGTGAGCATATCATACCCCATCTTATTTGGTCCTAGAAATATGTACAATTATAGAAAAATTACCATTTAAATAAAATAAATAATAATAAAAATATTTCAAAATTTTCGGGAGGGGGAACTACATTCTTTCTGATAACTCTCCACATGAGGAAGGACCATTTCTTGGGGATGCATGAGTGCCAGTATAGGGCAATGGGCTGATGCGGCTGCCCCGTACCGCGGACAGTGAGTCTCGCCGACCTCACCGAAAATGCCCGGAAGCCTCGAGCGTCCATCTCAGAGCATCGGCCTCACGGCTAATCTTCAGACCGCGCGCTTGAATGTCCCTGACCGTGTCGTTGCCTGCCCATTCGCGAATCTTATCCCAGTTCCAGTCTTCGCTGCTGAAGTTCCACAAGTCTATGATTCTGCTGTTCGCAGGGTTGACCGTACGCCTTGTGATCAAGTTGTCCCCTATCCATCTTTCCCTGAAAGGGTCCGATCGCCATCCCCCAGTTGGATTCTCATCTCTGGCTCGGCCAGGTTACTCCCGCTCAGGATGCGTCGCCATGCCGCTGATGATCTGCTGTTGGCTATTGCCTCTGTCGGGTGGATATGCTTGAAGTACCTGTTCTTCATAAACATGGTCCATAAGTTATCGTCCGTGCGAAGCTTCCACCAAAGTTTCATCGAGAAGGCTTTAACGATGTGGGTGAGTTTGGTGAAGCCCAACCCCCATCCTCGATGGGATGGGCCATGGAGTCCCAGCTAGCCCAGTGATGTTTGTTGATGCCATTGCAATGCCCCCAGAAGAAATTACACATCATTTGCTCGATCGAAGAAAGAAACTTCAAAGACGGGGAGCACGCCGCCAGGGTGTAAATGGGTATAGAGGTGAGCACGTAATTAATAAGGATAATCTTGCCAGCTGGGGATAGAGTAGCATTATGCCATCCGTCAAGTTTGTTCCTGATACGGACGATCAAGGTTTCGAATATGCCGGCGTTGGATCTGCCATACAGGAGGGGGCACCCCAGGTAGTTGAACGGAGGGTGGTCGATTGAGAAGCCAGTTAGGTGGGCTAATCTCATCGCGTGCTCTCTTTTGATATTGTGGTGGGTATAGATGATGCTCTTTGATGGGTTGATCTTCTGACCAGAGCAGGCGGAGTACCTCTGCAGGGTATGTTGGACAACTGCCACCGCTCCTTCTTCCCCTGACGAGAATATAAGTAAATCATCGGCAAAGGCCAGGTGAGTGATTATAGGGCATCCACTGAAAGTGTGATAGTGCTGGAAGTTCGTAGTGTTTATCATGTTGTCGAGGTTCCTACTCAGCGCGTCAGCCGCGATGATGAAGACCGTGGATGACAGAGGGTCTCCTTGTCTAATCCCACGACTAGATTTGAAAAATCTCTCTGCCTGGCCATTGATGATCGTGGAGAACCAAGAGTTGCGGATAGCTCTCCATACTAAGTGTCACGACCCGCACCCTGATTAGGGGCACGAGAAGCGGTTACGTCCAGCCTACGCCGCAGCATCGGCGGTAGAACCCTGTCTAGGTTGTCTACAGAACTACACTAAACAGTATAAAGGTACCTGTACAATATATACTCTCCGAATGGAGGTGGCATATCAATACAGTCTCAATCACAGAATAAAACTAAGGTAGATTGCTCAGAAGGAAAGACATATGATAGATGAAAGAGTAATAAGTCAGAGTCCAATACAAGCCTAGATATATACAACATCACAAGGTCTCAAAATATAACATAGAAAGTTAAAGTCTGATAAAGCTTGCTGGATTACAGTCCAGTCAACCCTAGCTAATCTACACTACTATGGAAGTACAAAGTCTAGTGGCTCTACTATAAGGCTACGGTCCAAAGCTACTCCATCTGACTCGAGCCCATAATAGGTCGAGCATTCTGCCTCTGAGTCATCTGTAATATATCATAACGGTATCCTGTCAGGAAAATGAGCAAGTACAAGCACTAACAGCAGTTCCATGTGAATTGACAAATTCTATAAGAGACAGTATAATGAACTACTATACAAAGATATATAAAAACTTGGGAACCGTTCAGAAGCCGAGTTACAACCCTTAAACCAAACAAGGACCGGAGTTGTAACTCTTCTCCCAAGCATAACTTAGTCTCCAATCAAGGTACAATGTAAAGGCATGTAGAGCTTGTGAGTAAATGAAATCATAGCATGGTGAGAAGTACAGAAAGTAAAACTGAACTGGATATATGATACAACAATAAATGTAAAATGTGATTTGAATTATTAGAGCGATATGTGATCGGCTAGGGAGTCAAGATAGGGTTATCCACTTGGCCCGACAATCACAGAAAAATCTCTAGAAAGGGTCATGCCGGCCAACCTGGATAACCCGACAAGAGGTATCTGCTACACCCTACGTGAGGTGAGGGTGGCGCTAGTATCGTAAGATTGTACAAGATGGCTTGATCATATAACCTCTAATAATTCCCCCATCCCCGAATAGTATACAGATCTGGACATAACACGTCATGGCACGAGATTCCCTAAGAAGGTAGCTACTCCTTCTCAGGAATCAGTGTCAATACAAGTACAAGAACAAGATCGAGCAAGTACCAGTATCCCAAGAAAATCCAAGAATGACATCTCATGACAGGAATCCGACAATACTAGTTCGTGAACTATCGTGTCTGAGAATCAAGTAAGACACTACGACTGAATCGGATATAGTAGATATCAAGACAATGAAAACTATCAGTGAATGTACTCGCCTGCTGTCCTGAGCTGTAGGGTATATCAGTGCTCAGAGCGAAAATTAGAAACCTAAAGATGAGATATTGTATGTTAAATTAGGTTTAAACAAGTTTAAGAATAATTCACAATGAATGATATGCAATCTAGGTCAAACTAGGTCTCACTGAGTCACACTAAGTTCTGTCAAGTCAATCTAGGTCAAATCAAGTTATATCAAGTCAATCTAAGCCAACCCAAGTCAATCCTAGGTCATACCAGTCATCACAGGTCAAAACAAGTCGAAGAAAGTCAAACGGGGTCAAGAGTTGGCCTACAGTTGACTTTTGGTTAACTGGTCAACCCTGGTCAAATCTGGTCAACTCTAGGTCAACTCTAGGTCAAACTGGTCAAATGTTGACCAATAGTTGACTTTTGGTCAACTGGTCAACTCTGGTTTGGATTTGATCAAATCTAGTCAACTCTAGGTCAAACTGGTCAAATGTTGACCAACATTTGACTTTTGGTCAACTGGTCAACTCTGGGTGTACCCAACATGCCACCCAAGTTTCAAGTCAATCCGACTACCCGAACTCCGTATCTCGAAATTACCCGATTACCCTTAACATTTACCCTTAAACCGTTCTAACTTGACGCCAAGAGGCTTTCCCTTGGGAATTCCACGCCGTGCTTCCTAGGGTAGTAGGGTACTAATCTATACAATCATTACCTACCAAGTTTTCTAGGGTAAGTTGACATCCAGTCCACCTTACGGTCCGAATCGTCCGTTTATCCGTTATCTTGAATATTTCAAGATATGGGATTGTGCGGTGCGATACCGTCTCCCCAAGCCCACACGCAACCCCGATTCCAACTCCGAAGCCTACCCACAAAATCTAAATCACATTATCTAACTCTCCTCCAAGTTTCGACGCGTTCCGAATTACGGAACTCAATTTCACCCCTTAACCAAAATCCTACTTAACCCTTAACTCACTCACTCAACCTTCTCAACCTATACTTTCACCCTCTCTTGGGACAAGTTTTGGGGTTTAAAAGCCTAATGTTGCTGCTACTGTTGTTTCATCTTCTTCTTCATCTCTTCCTCTTCTTCCCTCCTATCTCTCCATATATATATATATATATATATATATATATATATATATATATATATATATATATATATATCCCTCTATATATATATATATATATATATATATATATATATAAAATATATATATATATATATATATATATATATATATATATATATATATATATATATATATATATATATATATAACCATCTATTATACATCTATGAATATATACACACAACACTCACACATCTATCTATAAATATAAACACACACATACTCCAATTCTCGGATTTTAGCACACTGGGACAACCTGCACACCTTTAAGGCTCCTATGCTCACCTTTAAGGCACTTCTGCTCACCTTTAAGGCTCCTCTGCTCACCCTTAAGGCTCTATTGCACAGTTTTTCCTGAATAGCATTCTGCACACTTCTAAGGCATTCCTGCACAACTACGAGGCTCTCATGCACAACTCTAATGCTCTATTGCACAACTATAAGTTCTAATACACAACTCTAAGCATTGATACATACGTATACAATATATATATATATATATATATATATATATATATATATATATATATATACATATATATATATATATACATATATATATATATATATATATATATATATATATATACATATATATATATATATATATATATATATATATATATATATATATATATATATATATCACTCTCAAAAAGGATTAAACCATAATAAATCCTTAACCTATATTTTAAGGGAACCTACAAAGGCTATGGTCAACTTGTAGAGAATGATCCTCTCTCTAATTTATGTGAAGGAAAAAATGCAAAAGGAGGAATTAATAAGGGTTTAAAAATCATACCTAATGAAGATTTGGAGGAAGAAGAAAAAGTTGGAAGAAAGAAATGAAAAGAGAGTGTTTTACTTGGTGATGAAGTAAAACAGATGGAGGGGGTCTGTGCCTATAGGTGGCCGGCCATGGTGGTCTTGGTAGGGGCACTTGTATTTACAAGTTTGCCCCTACACTAGCTTATATGCCAATTAAATCCAAATAGGTTTTGAAAAATGCTAAAAATAAATAAAAATCATAATTAAACTAAATTACTCATGGGAGAACTAGTCCAAACTCCTAAACCTAAAAGTTTAGTGTGGTGGGCCATGGTTAGACAACATGCTAATTACGGCTCAAGTCAAAATTCACCGGGGTCCCGAATTAACTCGGAATGCGATAAAATTCGAACCCGACTCCTAATATAATTAAATAATAATATTCATGAAATAAAATTCACAAAATATTATAAAATAGAAAATTACCATTTTACCCCTAACTGGGAAAAGTGAGGGTGACACTAAATTAGTCCAGTACTCGGAGAAGCCGAATGCCCTGAAAACCCAGATCATAAATTGCCAATCTAGTCTGTCGTAAGCTTTCTCCATGTCTATTTTGACTGCAATGTTTCCCCCCCGGCAGGGAACTTCATGCAAGTAATTAGCTCTTGGGCTAGCATGATATTGTCCTGGATGTTCCTCCCTCGCACAAATCCACTCTGCTCCTTCGAGATGATCTTGGGGAGGATCCCTGCCATTCTGGTAGCGATGATTTTGGATATGATCTTGTTGATGAAGTTACACAGACTGATGGGACGAAAGTCACGAAAGGTCTCTGGGTTATCTTTTTTCGGATGAGGATGAGCTTTGCGCTAGAGATGGCTTTGGGATAAGTGGCTCCTTCGAAGAATGCGGTGGCCACTTCGGTGATGTCCTGCTTGATGATATCCCAGCATTTGCGAAAGAAAACACCCGAGAACCCATCCAGACCGGGAGCACTATGTTCATTAAGTTCCCAAACCGCCTCTTCCACCTCCTGGATGGTGGGGATGCGCTCGAGCTGGACGTTGTCAGCGTCGTTGACAAGAGAGGGGATTTGGTCCAGGAAGGCGTTGTCTTTGTGAACCATTTCTTTGGAGAATAATTTGGAATAGAACTCCGTAGCGGCCGCTTGGATGCCTTTTTGGTCAATTATGATGTTCCCGCTCTCGTCGGTGGTGTGGTGGATCGATAGCTTTTGTCTACGCCCGTTGACGCAGGCGTGAAAGTATTTCGAGTTTTTGTCCCCGTCGCTATCCCATTTCAATTTGGCTTTTTGCTTCCAAAATTCAGTCTCCACCTTGATCCTAAATTTGAGCATGGCCTTGGTGAGGTTGAGGGCAGTCCTAGCCGTCGGGGATTGTTCCGTTGCGAACCTGGCTTCTGCACGGGTGACGTCGTCCTCGGCGACCCGAACGGCTTGAAAGATGTCCCCGAAGCCAAGTTTGCTCCACTCGGACAGGGCTTTCCTGGTGGCTTTGAGCCTGTTGCTCATACGAGAAAGGGGGTTAGGAGAATCCACACTATTGCACGCCTCCGCGACGATGTCCAAGAATTGGGGGTGCTCGGTCCAGAGGTCGAGGAATTGGAAATTCTTTCTGGATGGGTTGGTATTGTTTTTGATTTCCACAAGCAGCGGGGCATGGGCGGATTCTGTGGACTGCCGAGATGATGGTGCGTTCTGGGAGCAACGGGTGATCTAACCAACAGGAAAGGACTTGTCAGGTCTCATGGAGACTCCCGAAGGTGACATCTTTCGTACCAAGGATCCAGATGTCGTGTCCGCCAGCAATGGCTGTAGGAAGGCCAAGTTGTAATTGGATGGATTTTAATCTTTTGGGAGGAATTTTGGGTTCAATAATAATGAGGATGTCTATCTTATGAATTTTCTTCAGGCTAATGATTCTTCTGAGTGTGGGTTTGTTCCCCAGCCCTCGGACATTCCAAGATAGGATGTTAATCATTAAGAGAATTGTGGGGGGTTTATTTTTTTCGCTTGGCGGCGGATCTGGTTAGAATAGTTTATGGACCCTGCTGGTTCCTTCCGCATTGATACCCCGATTTCATTCTTATATATATATATATATATATATATATATATAGAATAACATATATATATAACCATATATATATATATATATATATATATATATATTTTATATATATATATATATATATATATATATATATATATATATATATATATATATATATATATATGTATAAAAGAAAATATATATATATATATGTATATATATATATAAATATATATATATATATATATATATATATATATATATATATATATATATATATATATATATATATATATATATTTATATATATATATACATATATATATATATATATATATTTTTCTTTTATACATATATATATATATATATATATATATATATATATATATATATATATAAAATATATATATATGTATATATATTATGGTATGTCATGTGTGTTTTTATTGTGTTCATGTAGGGTGTAGGATTTCGGCCAAGGAAAAGGGGGCGGGGATGAATTAGAATGGTAGTTGAATGTGTATTGATATGTGTTTGTATAAAGGGTGTTTGAGAGATTGTTTGTGAGAGATTTGAGAGGAGTTTGATGGAGAGATTGGGGGTGAATATGAGTGTGATGGGGGGGGGGGGGGAAGAATACCTGCTGTTAGCAGCAGGTAACATCAGCAGTAGCAGGGCATATTTGGCAGCCCCCATAGCACCCATAGCAGTCCCTAAAAACCCCCTCCAATCCAGCCTTCAACAGACACCTATAAGCAGTCCCCATATCAGTTTTTGGCAGCTACAAATCACCCCAAACAGTCCTTAACAGTCCACCTATGTTCAGCCCTCTTTTGCCTTATGTTCAGCCCATGTTCAGGGCTTATAGGACCCTCAAAAACAGTCCTTGTAACCTCCATTGACAGTCCTCAAATGATAGCCTCCTAACCACCATGGCAGACCCCAAAATCAGTCCCCAAACCTGGCCATAACAGCCGTTTGTTTAGTCCAATTCCTGCCCCAATCCAGTCCCTATATATTAGCCATATGCTGTTCCCAAACCACCCTGAAACCAGTCCTAAAATACGCCATAGCAGCCACCAAAACCTACCCCTTAACTGCCTTAAATGGCAGCCCATGTTTTAGCCTCAAGCAGTCCCTAAACTACACCATTTCAGCCCCATATTAACCTATAAATCAGTCCACCATTAGCCTATGTATTGGCCCCAATGACAGCACCCAAACCATGCCAAATCAGTCCCCATTTTCCACCTATGTGTGTGTGTGTAAGCTTAGAGTGTGTGTATGTGAGTATATATGTATAGCTAGTATCCTATATGTGTTAGCCTATATGTGAACCTATAGGTAGAGCCTATGGGTGACCATGTATGAGTGAGAGAGTGAGTGAGTGTGGTATGTGTGTGTTAACTAGAAGTCAGTGAATAACATGGTAAGGTAATAAGGGTAAACCAACATGTGATCTAAGATAGGTTAGATATCTAGGAAACCTATGTATCATGGTAGGTAACCCTTAGATAGGATAGTATCTAACTACCCTAGGGAGCCTAGGCTAGTATCTTGAGAATTAGCGGGATTTCCTTTGTATTGGGCAAGGTATCGGAATTACCTTGGTAAGGGAAATGTAGGTATTCGAGTTTAGAGTTTAAGATATGGTTAGAACTTGGTTCTCTTGGTTGGTAATGATCAAATATAGTGCTCCTAGACTAGTTTTGACTTCGAATGACCATTTTGACCAAAAGTCAACAAAAGTCAACCGAGAGTCAACCTTAGCCTATAAGTGACTAGATTTGACCGAAACCAAACCAGAGTTGACCAGTTGACTAAAAGTCAACAGTTGGTCAACATTAGACTAGTTTGACCTAGTTTAACCTAAGGTTGACCCAGAATTGACCAGAGTTGACCATGGTTGACCAGTTGACCAAAAGTTAACTGTAAGTCAACCATTGACCCCGTTTGACCTAGTTTGACTTGGATTGACTCCCAGTAACCTAGTATGACCTAGTATGACTCAGTTTGACCTAGATTGACCTAGTTTGACTTAGACTTGCATTCATGACTTAAATTAGTTTCCTTTTCATTATAAAACCCTGTTTGACTCATAATATCTTATTTTAGGTCTGTGATTACTCTGAGCGTCTGTTCACCTTATCAGCTCAGGACCACAGGCGAGTATATTTACTGATAGTTTTCATTGTCTTGATATCTACTATATCCGATTCAGTTGTAGTGACTTACATGATTTTCGACATGACGGTTCACGGACTAGTATACGTCGGATCCTGTCATGAGATGTTATTCCCGGATTTCATTGGTATATTGGTGTGTGATATTCATGTTTCATGTACTCATATAGACATCAATTTAGGAGTAGGCTGGCCCCCTGCTTTTGAATCCCGTGTCATGACGTGCCATGTCCGGATCCATGATACTATTTGGGGATGGGGGAATTATTAGGGGTTATGTGATCAAAGCCCCATGTCACTATTTTGCTTGTGCCACTCTCACCTCACGTAGGGTGTAGCAGATACCTCCATGTCCATGTTATCCAGGTTGGCCGGCATGACTTTCCGTTGAGGTCACCGGGGATTGCCGGGCCAAGTGGATAACCCTACCATGATTTCCTAGTCGATCACATAGCGCTCTAATAATTCAAGTCACATATTTATATTTATTATCCTAGGAGGCTAAGTTCTGTTCGAGAGAAGAGTTACAACCCCGGTCCTTGTTTGGTTTAAGGGTTGTAACTCGATTTCCGAAAAGTTTCTAAGTCATCCTATATATATATTGTCGTCTTATTCAGTACTCACATCTATTCTACATTTCCTGCTGATTTTACCCTATATTTCATATATCTTTGTCTTGTATTTCATTATACTATCTCTTATAGTATTTGTCAATTTACATGGAACTGCTGTTGGTGTTTGTGCTTGCTCATTTTTCTGACAGGATACGTTGATATATTACAGATGATTCTGAGGCAGATTGTCCGACCTATTATGGGGTCGAGTCTGACGGAGTAGACTTGGACTGTGGCTTGTTAGTAGAGCCACTTGACTTTGCTCACCCTGAGTAGTGTAGTTTAGTTAGGTTTGCCTGGCCTGCGAGCCAGCTAGTACTTTCAGTTTGTAGCATTTTATATTATATTTCTATGACTCTGTGTAGTTGTGTATAGCTCTGGACTTGTGTGGATCTTGAACTTATTTCCTGTTTTCATCTATCATATTTCTTTTCGTGCTATCTATCCTAGTTTATTTTTGTGATTGAGACTGTATTGCTATGTCACCTCCATTCGGAGTATATATACTGTACAGGTACCTTTATACTGTTTAGTGTAGTTTTGTAGACAACCTAGACAGCGTTCTACCGCCGATGCTGCGGCGTAGGCTGGACGTAACCATGTACTCGTGCCGCTAATCAGGGTATGGGTCGTGACATCTTCAGCTGAGATTTTTTATGGTTCTACAAGACCCCCTTCAAAGTATCCCGAACTTGAGTCAAGCTCGGGATACTTTGAACAGAAGTATTAACACGTGTCAGGACTGTACGAGCTGGGTGATAGCTGGTGTCACGCCTAGCTCTTAGCATTAATTATCCTGAGTCATTATTTCAGAACATGGGCTCCTGATGGCTTCTTAATACTGGAGTCTCTTGCGTCTTTGCAGGGATCGCGAATCTTTTTAGCAGATGAGGATTAGAGTCACGTTCCTTTGGTCACTTGCAGTACTGTCATCTGCCATGGAGTGGAGCTTTAGCTTAACTTGTAAGCTTTCTTCTGACTGATGTCTGGCTCGTGCTTGGACCACGCGAACAGCATACATAAAGGATTGCCCCCCTTCAGGAGAAGACTCGGCTGTTTCAACAATGGCCTTGCTTGCCCGATGTTCGGCTTCTGATGATCCTGGAGTTTGCTTGAGGCGGCCGTCAGTGGCAAATCTTTTTATCCAAAGAAGCTGTAGTAGAATTACTACTGGATCTCGAGACGTCCCTCGTCCTGGATGTCATGGGTGTCAATAGAGTCTTGGACCTCTGCTTCCTGTATTTAGATTGCTTGCCATTTCGAGGAATAGCAAGGCCTGCTGCTGCGGTTGCTCTCTCCGGCCAGATGGGGAGAAAGAGGAGTCCTGTGCTGGTCTTCATCCCCGGCTCAGGCCAGTAGCAGCTTCAGGTGGTGGCTTTCTTTTGACTGGAAGTGATTGGCTCTGTCACCACCTCGCCCACGCTATTGAGAGCTTGTACCACAATTTCAGCTTTTTTGCTTCTATGTATATAACTATGAAGAGTCTATAATAGGTCTTTTTTTTTTAAGAAACCCCCTCTTTTTATAAATCAAGGCTCAAAATGTTAAAGCCTGACGCGTATACAAGACAAAAGTATACCACAAAAGGAAAGACAGGGAAGAAGGGCGGATGCAGCCACAAACACTAAGGGATGTACGGTTGCCCGAATGCCTGAGAACGGTGGGAGCAGAGTGAACTACTTTTGCGACATTGCCGGTGAATTTCTAGGATAAGCTGATCGACAGAGTATTGGTGTCCCTCGTATCTCGCTTTATTGCGATTTTTCCAGATTGCCCAGGTGGCGGCCGCTGCAACGATCTGGTTGCCGTGGGAGGCGGCTCCCCAGTGGGCCAGAAGATCGATAAAGCGCCCGTCTCCTGGAGTGGTGTTGTAGTTGTGATTGAGGGTGCTCCAGATTTTGTCAGGGAGGCTTCCCTCCCGGAAGATGTGGTCAATAGTTTCTGTCTGGCGCTCGGTGCAGCAATTACAAGCGGATGCCAGGCTGATCTCGATAGAGTTAAGGGTGTCGTCGGTTGGCAGTTTCTTTCTCATGACTCTCCACAGGAGGAAAGACTATTTCTTAGGGATACAAGAGTGCCAGTAACGCGTAATAAACAGGTCTGGCCCGTTCTCTTGGATCGTGAGTCTCGCCGATCGCACAGAGAAGGCTCCAGAAGCTGCCAGCGACCACCTCAGCATGTCTGCATCGGGCCCAATGATAAGTCCATGCTGACGGATGCTGTCCACTGTTTCGTTGCCTGACCAATCGCGAATCCTGTCCCAATTCCAATCGTTATTGGTAGGGTTCCAAAGGTCTTTGATCTTGCTATTTCTAGGGGAATCAGTAATGTTTGGGATAAGGCAGTCACCTATCCACCTTTCCAGGAAGGGATTGGCCTCGCCTGAGCCCAGCTGGAGTCTGATCGCGGGCTCTGCCAAATCTCGGCCTCGTAAAATATGATGCCAAGCCACAGAAGATCTGCTGTTAGCTTTGTTCGTTGCTGGGTGGATGTGTTTGAAGTACCTGGCCTTCATAAACTTGGTCCACAGGTTTTGGCTAGTGCGTAATTTCCACCACAGTTTCATCGAGAAAGCTTTGACGATGTGATCAAGTTTAGTGAAACCAAGCCCGCCGTTCACGACCGGGGTGGCCATAGTATCCCAGCTGGCCCAGTGGTGTTTGTCTTGCCCCTTGTTGTGCCCCCAGAAGAAGTTGCAAAAGATCTTCTCAATCGACACGATAACCTTCCTGGTCGGAGAGCAGGCCGCTAGGGTGTGGATGGGGACGGAGTTGAGCACATGTTTGATGAGGATAATTTTCCCTCCTGGGGATAGGATGGCGTTATGCCATCCTTCAATTTTGTACCTGATTTTGGTGATCAAGTTCTCGAAGATGTTGGCGTTGGATTTCCCGTACATTAGAGGACAGCCGAGATAGTTGAAAGGAGGATATGCTACCGCGATGGAAGTAAGGTTGGTGAGCCTGGTCGTGTTCTCGATATTGATGCTGTGGTGGACATAGATAACGCTCTTGGAAAGGTTGATCTTCTGGCCTGAGTATCTAGAGTACCACTCCAGGGTGTTGTGAACCACCTCCATCGATCCGATGTCCCCGGATGAGAAGATGAGTAAATCGTCGGCAAAGGCCAGGTGGGTGATGGTGGGGCATCCGCTGGCAGTGTGGTAATGCTGGAAGTTAGGGGTGTTGACCATGTTGTTGAGGTTTCTGCTCAGGGCGTCGGCTGCAATGATGAAGATCATGGACGATAGAGGGTCGTCCTGTCTGACACCTCGGCTAGATTTGAAAAATCCCTCAGATTGGCCGTTGATAACTGTGGAGAACCATGAGTTGCTGATGGATCTCCACACGATGTTGGTCCAATTCTCGGAGAATTCGAAGGCTCTGAAGACCCATATCATGAATTGCCAATCGAGGTCTTTGTAGCCACATATTTTTATATATAGAAGCTTTCTTATTCCCTTTGCTTTTGTCTCCAGAATAAAGAGGGAATCTTCATAATGGATTTGCCTGACCAGACGTAATATGGACGTGGTAGGCTTGATCTTTGTCGGGATATAGAATAATAATCCAGAGGTAATATGGACATGAACTATTTTCTAGATCGCTGGGATAATCGTAGAACTGATGTAAGAAGAACGACTACTCAGAGGTAATATGGACATAGTAGTCGCGTCTTCCAGGTATAGAGGAGAAATCCAGAGGTAATATGGACGTGAAGTGCTTCATCTATTTGTGAGAATATATAGGAGGGAAAGCGAGAGATCTCCTTACCAGAACTCATGGGTACCCTTTTCAGGGGATGTGGGTGCCTATGCTGGTTCTGTCTTTAGACGTAATACTTTTTTAGGGAATTGTTGTTGATGGGCAATATTAGCAAGTTCCCATTAGGCTTAGCTAGCCGATAAGCACCGTTGGAGTACACTGTTTCTATGAAGAACGATCCATCCCACTTGGGCTTATATTTCCCAGCCATCTTGTGGGTCATTACCATCGGTCTCCATACTGCCAAATGAGGTCACCCACCTGCTAGGATCTTTTGCGGACCTTTTTTGTTGAAGGCCCCAGAGATGCGAGCTGGGTAAAGCTCAATCCTTTGCTGCACGAGCAAGCGCTTTTTATCCAACGCTTCTAACTCTTGTAACCGCCTGCGCTGATTATCTTTGACGGTTAACTGATTGGTGATCATGTTAGCAGACAACATCTTCTTAAAGACTTGACCCATGCTGGTATCAGAGTCCCAAGTTGAGGAGTCAGAAGAGTGTGAGTGCCTCATGACTTCTTCTTCTGAATCTTCTGAGGTGGTCGTAGGTGTAACATACCCTAGCCCTTGACGAGTGTATTGGTAGTAGTTTTTAGTTTTTCCCTTTGGAGCGCGAATCCATAAGGAAAGATGCCGACCTTTGCCATAATTGAGCCCTTTGTTGCTATTCAGGTCGCAGCCCATCTTCTGGATAAGGTTTTTGGCCTAGGCCGTGTAGCAGTAGAACTGCATTTTTTTTACTGTCGAGGTCTGTATCTTCAGGAGTTATTCGCTGCCGATGCTCCAATCGACCGAATTTGATGGGTTCCTTTTTTTTTGTCCTTCAACTTGTGAGAGATCATATGCGCATTCTGTAATAGAAAACATTACCTTCTTTGTATCTGGAGTTTCTATTTTCCTTTTTTGTTTTGTCCCCCTTCACGGTGTAGATCATGTACGGGGGTGAGAATTCCCTCAGGGGAGATAATTCCCCAGGAGACAAGGTGTTTGCTCAGAGGTTAAGTGGACATGGAAAACACAAGATTTTTTGCTAGAGACACTTTCCTTACTCAGAGGTGATATAGACATGGTAAGGATAGACTCTTCTGGGTATAGAACGACTCAGAGGTAATATGGACGTGAAGGGTTCTATAGATGACGATTGAGGTAAATCGTCAGGGAAAGGGGGCACTGCTCAGAGGTTATATGGATATGGCAAGCACCATTCTTCCTAGAATAATAGTTCAAAGATAATATGGACGTGACTATTTTTTTCTTAGGGAGTTATGACAACTTTTGGGTTAACGAGATGACTACTCAGAGGTAATATGGACACGGTAGATACGATGTAGAATAACACTTCAGAGGTAATATGGACGTAAAATATTTTCTAAAGATTATGACAGCTTACAGCTATTATGGAGGAGATGACTACTTAGAGGTACAGAGTACAAGGTAGACACATCTTAGGATAACATTTCAGAAGAAAGGTCATGAAATGTTTCCCGAGAGATTCACGATGATTACTGGTTCATCGTATCGGGAGCCTGGTCCGGATGGACCCTCATGACTCCGTCTTGAGTCGTGGAGAACTGGACGAGTCCTTGAGCGTTGCCCCGTGCTAGAGAAAGGTTGACTACTTCCATCGTCGCCTTTGGATCAGGGATGACGCCATCTTGTACCTCTGTGGCTGGAAAACTCCTAAACTGGTTAGGAACCATGTTGGTCATGACGGTCTTCTTCTCATAATCCAACGATATGACGTTGGCGTTAATGAGGCACTGAATTTGCCCCTTTAACACATGGAAGCCCTGTGTTGAGTGATGGATGTACTGGTGATAATGGTAGTACTTGGGATGGTCCAACCTTTCCACTTCATCATGAAGATTGGGTGTCGATCGGAATGGACAATTTGTCACTCTTCGTAAGCATCTCGAAGAGCTCCAGTGTATCCTTGTCATTGAAGGTGTAAGTCTTCCTCGGCCTATGTGCTTCCGTAGGCTTAGGTTCGTAGCTGTTGAACCTTTGGAGTTGTTGACGGTCATGGCTTGCTTGCCTTTTTCGTCTTTAGGTCTGTTGCTAGACGAGCGTCTCCCCTTGTATTCGGGCATAGAAAAGTATAGCCTCAGGAGCTGCGTGTCCTGGGATTTCCTTTGTGCAGCATCCGTCTTTGTAATAAAAGGCATCCACTCTGTACAGGGAGCATTGTGCCATAATTTTATAGCGGACATCATGTTCTTGCGACAAGAGTCCATAAGAATGGGCTTGGGCATGCCGGAAGGTAATCTTAGGGCTGCCTGGCGGAGGCGCTCGATGTATGCACAAACATGCTCTTTCTCCCTTTGGACAATTTCTATGAGGGTCGATATGGTCATATCCATGCCCCCTTCGTAGAATCGGTCCACGAACCGAGTCTTCAGGTCTTCAAATGACGAGTTGCAGTCGTCCGGAAGGCTGTAGAACCACACATAGGCTATCCCCTGCAGGGCTCCTATGAATATGTTGGACAGGAGGGCGTCATCCTTTGGCAGGTGCCCTGTTACTGAGACAAAGTACCTCAACTATTGACGGGGAGACCCGTTTCCTTCATAAGGTGTAAGTATCTGCGGATTGTATTTGGGAGGATAGACGACGTTGTCCCACTCGGCAGGGTATGGCTGCCGGATCCCCATCTTTCGAAGCATTACTTGCTTCTCCTTGGCGTCATGACGAGCATACAGCTCCTTGATGGCCTGCTGTATCTCGGCTGGCATTACGGATCCTGTAGCCGATGGAGTAGACGAGGATGGTCATGCCTAATTGGCAGTAGGCAACCTGCTAGATTCATCATTGGTTGGCGGATCATACGCATGTGTAGAGGCAGCGGGGCGGTGCTACTTTTGAGGTCGATTATGACCGAGGACATGGTCTTCATGGTGTCCGTCAGCGTATCTAACTTCGTCTCGAGGACTCCAATACGTCTGAGAGCTTCGTCGTTGTCTTCATCATTGCCATTGGCCATGAACATAGACCTAGTATGAGGGTGACTCGAAGGAGCCGTGGATCCTTTACTTTCTGGCTTAGATGCCTGAGTCTCACTGCCCTGAGGATATACCGTAAGATTATGATCTTCTTCGGATTCAGTATGGTTGCTACCCCCAGTCTGGTGACTGGCTGCGCCAATGGAGACATCCGTGTCATATTGCGCCTCGTCAGTTTGGAACGCAGGATTATCGTGCATGGTAGGAGGCTGGCTACTCCCAGTTTTTGATAAGGCACCCAATACAGATTTGAAACGAGTGCCTTAGAACACACCCGAATCGGGTACCTTAGCTTTATCGTTCTCCGACCTCCTCTTTGGTTTAGCAACCGATATAAAAGGATTCTGGGAGGGCTTCTTGAAAGCTCTGAAACCCTGCGCCGCGTAGCATGTGACGATATGGGACTCATCTTTTCTATGGCTCACCGAACCCCTATTAGGCCTGTGGCGTGGAGTCGTTATGGAGTAGAGCCTCTGGAAGACATAACGCCTACTCGGCGATGGCGCAGCCGTCTGCTGACAACGGTAGTTGATGGTAATCTAGGTACAAGAGTGCCTTGATTTAGGCACGTCTTGTGCCACAGTTTCTTCTTCCGCTTTGGAGAGGGTTGGATCTTCTGTTGTAGCACTCCCATTGTGCATGTAGGAAAGCTGCATGTAAGCATGGTCAGAACGGGTCTGGCGAGGAAGCCTCCTGTCGCTCCTACGGGAACGCTACTCGCTTGGCTTTCTCTCCGTGGTACATACACCCTGGCTCAGCTTACGCACAGGAGTACCCTAGTGGAAGGGAGATTCGACTGGTTGGGGCATCGGAGCGCGAGAGCTAGTCTTGTATAGCTTTCCGTCAGCTTCGCATATAACTTTCAATACGGGCCTCTGGTCTGCCGCTGGTGTCGCACGCTTGTTGTACGAAGCACGAGCCACCTGGGATCTCTTCCTACTACCCCCAGTGGGCTAGTAGTATTCAGAGTCCGTCGAAGGTTTACCTGAACGAAAAACGATTATGTCGAAGAAAAATCTCCTTACCGGCAATACTCCCGTCATGAGGGGTTGGACCGGTGTGCACTTCCTTTGGCATCATTCCTTCGTCAGATCAACTATAGAACCACCATCTTCCTCGCCATGCTTCTCCGAGACGAGAATCGGGTGAGGGGATAAGGCTATAGTACCCGGGATCTTCTCTGTTGCCTTGACATTGAGGGGGTCCTGAGATGCAGTTCCCACCATCGAGCTGCTGGCTGCAGCTGTCTTAGGCCTCCAGATATGAAGAGTCTTCTTCGGTTGTACGACCGCCTCGAAGTCTTCTACTTCTCATCGTGTTTGCCATGAAATATAAAAGAGCAGAACAGTTTTATGGGAGGACTGGACTTTTACTTCACGTTACAAACTCGCTTGTACAAAGAAAGCCTAGGGACGAAAACCTAGGTACAGCAATCTAAGTACAATTGTTTATTTTTGATTCTGGGGGGTGACGGTAGAGGCTCGAAAAAGCGACGACAGCTCTGCCTTACTCCTTGGATGATCGGACGTAGCCTTGGCTCCTGTGACGAGATGCTTGGCGTTGACGAAGAAATGCTCTTCTTGCTCTCCTCATATTGCTCTTCTGGCTTCTCTCTCTCTGGATTGATCTCTGTGTATTTTTCTCTCTGATTATTTGGGGAGCGTCCTTTTGCAAGGGAATGGCACCTTGCTATTTATAATAGTGAGGGGCATCATTAGGGTTTGCAATGATTGCCCATTCTCTAAGTGGCGACGGCCTGGTAAACGATCAATCTGGGCCATCAATCTTGAACGTGAAGGATCTGGGCCCTTAGTGAGGATTATGCCATATCATGTCAGTAATTAATATTGATTGCAATAAATCTCCATCATGATGATTTGCTGATGTTCGCAAATCTAAATGAATCAATTTAATTCATTCTCTTGCCACGTGTCCCAAATTATTAGGATCTGACCCCAAATTTGATTATCTTTAGGACACGTGTCCTGTCATCATTGTTGAGCCGCATGAGGAGCGTTCATATTGGGGCCGCATGAAGGTTGTCATGACCGAGCCGCATGAAGGATTTTATGACCGAGCCGCATGAATAGTCTCTATACTCGAACCGCATAAAGGTTGTCATGACCGAGCCGCATGAATATGTTTATGACCGAGCCGCATGGGGGTCTTCATGGCCGAGCCGCATGAGAGTCTTCATGACCGAGTCGCATGGGTTTCTTCATGGCTGAGCCGCATGGGGGACCTTCATGATTGAACCGCATAGGTTTCTCTGCACTGGCCGCGTGAACTCATCTAGTCTGGCCGCATAAACTTGCCTCGAAGCTGCGAAGATTTTCTCCAGTTCCCTAGGAAGATAGTGCTCTTGTGTCAATCATCATGACTACTTTACGTCAGGGCTATCAGCTGTCATCTGTTAGCCGTCAGAGCATTAATCGTGTTTGAATGACGCTGGGTACAGCTGTTCTGAAAAGACACGTGGCTTCCCTCTGCGGGCCGCATGGAGTCCACTCGAACTGCCTATATATTTGAGCCGCATGGGGCTCCTGAGCCGCATGCGGCTCCTTGGCCGCATGGATCATTTTTTTCTTCTTTTTTCATGCTTCTACAAGACCCCCTTCAAAGTTTTCAATTTGCAAAATTGAAATACTTTGAATAAGAAGCATGGTTATACGAGAGTCACATTGATGTATTCTGTCCTAGCCGCATGGATTTGTCCAGCCGCATGATTACCTCAACCGCATAATTCTCTGAGCCGTATGGGCTGTTTTGGCTGCAGGAGCTTCTTGCCACATCTTCCTGCCACGTGTGCAAATCTTTTGTAAATCTTCTGCATTTAATGCTCTTGATTTGCTGTCAAATTTTAAGAGCCGCTTTTTGGGCCAGGATCCCAAGAGTCAGGCTATTATTCAGCCATTTTGCATCGATGACCGAAGAGTCGGTCATCATATTGCACGCGGATCGAGTCGTTCCTTCTTTGTCTATAAATATGAACACTTTCATTCTGGGGAATCTCCTTTGCTCCCTTCGATCTTTCTAACTCCTTTCTTTCCCAAGCATCTATGGCTCCCAAGAAGGTTGGTGTGTCGAAGGCTGCGAAGGGCAAGGCGGTCGCTTCTGCGGTGACTGCGGCGACGAACGTGGCCACTCCTTCGCCGGCCGCTGTTCACTCTGTTTATCCCAACGTTCATCCACCTATTGCTGGTAACGGCGTTGCCTTAGAACCCTAACTGCCATGGCTCTGCTGCATAATTTATGCACAAGCCACATGTACAAGGTTCGTCGATATGACCGCATAAGTACTTCGCCCAGGGGGCCACATGGGCTTGTCATACTCGATCTGAACCGTATATATATTTTCGGTTTGGGCCGCATGAGCGTAGTTCTCTTTTGAACCGTATAAGCTCATCTGCTTGTAGCCGCATGAGTCTGTCTGTTCAGGGCCGCATGAGTCCACGTGGACTTTGAACCGCATAGTCTCACCTGAATCCGAGCCGCGTCAGCGTCTAGGTTTGTCTGTTGAGTCCATGTGAACCTTGAACCGCATAGGCCCTTCCGAACCCAAACCGTAGAAGCTTCATAAGCTCATCTAAACTTGATTTGTATGGACTCGTCTGACTCGGAGCCGCATAAGGCTATGATGAACCGAACCGCATGGACTCATCTGGTTCTGAGCCGCATGAGGCTGTGACGACCCGAGCTGCATAGACTTAAATGATCTTTCAAATGCTTCTTGTTTTGACTATCTTCTAATCTTATTTCTTTCGTCTATCTTCAGTAAATCTGCCAGTAAATCCTGCGGGGAAACTTCTGGTTGGCTCGAATCAACTTGCCATGGATGTGCGACGGGACGATTTAGTTCGTCAAGTGTCAGAGCAGCTCCTTGTTAATGAGCCTTTGGAGCGACTGAATGTTATCAGGGTTCAATCTTTCCAATTCTTTAGTGACATGATGAGCTCCGGGAAGCTAGATAGGAAGTATTTGAGGCCGGTCTTCCTCTTTGGGGATGCATTGATCATAAAAAACTCCCGAGTGATGGATATTTCCGAGAGTTGGGATTTTAATCTGGACGGGATGCCGATTCATATCCCCATTATGAAGCGTTATTTCCCTCTTGCGTGGTTCAACATGATCTTGTTGGACAGGCAGATGACAGACCCCCTCACTCCAACCAGACCGGGGATATTTGTGGGTAACATCCGTTACAATAAAACTACTGGGTCGGTACGCGCGACCAAGGATCCGGCCAGTCGATCTGTGATGGGGTTAGCTCCGGGTACCTTCATCAACACACCCGGTCCTAACTTCTCATTTTCTCAGGATGATACCTTCCTGAGCCAGCTTGCTCGAAAAGGGTCCTATCTTGTTGGCAGATTAGCACTGTTGGGCTGGTTACACCCCATTCCCTCGTGGGCTAACCTGACCTCGTGGATTCTGCGGAAATACGAGACATTTTTGTGAGAAGTCAATCTTTATGATGCGATCCGGGGTACCAGCCACGGATTGCCCATTAATAAGCCGTTGTTCATGGCCGTTCTGGAGACGTATAATCATCGGACAGGGTCTTTCTTCACACCTGTAGGGGAGTTGGGGCTCGCTCTCCATGAGATGTATGCTGTCTCCAAGCTTTCCTGGGGAGATGAGCCCTTCGAAGCGTACACTCCAACGAACGAGGAGTTCCAGGATCTAGATCGACGATTCCCAGGCTTCGTCGCTGTGTACCAAGAACTGTTATGTCACCATAGTACCTGTCACCAAACGGCTATCAAGAAAAATGATAGCTCGGAAGGGGACACTCCCTATACCAACTCTTGGGTCTCCTATCTTTTTAAATTCAATGCTGCTGGCCGAGTTACTTTCCAAGATCGTCAAACTCCTAGGAAAGTAGAAGGCTTGGTGTCGACTGCTAGGAGGTCGAAGTCTAAGGGTGACAAGTTTGGGAGCCAGGTTGACTCCTTCAGCTATTTTTATTATGGTACTCGGCGGCTGTCAGAGAAGGCACTCTTGGAAGGTTTTTTAAAGGTGTGGCTGCGCAATTATGTGGTCTCAGGAGGGGCAGGTTCCATCGAGAGAATCGGCCGTCACTTTATTCTTCCCGCCGTGAAGTTGGCCTTTGGGGTCAGGCTGGCTCTTCTTTCCGCTATGGTGTGCAGCATTCATCATGGTCTCCGCGCCTTCTCATCCAAGGTTATTGCTCGTGACGTGGTGATGGACTTTGAACGTATAGAGCTGCCTTATCATTACCTGCTGGGGTGGCTGTTGTTGCATTATCGGTCTTTGATGAGGCCTGGGACGGGAGACAGCCACTACACCAAAACAGACAATTAGTAACACATATTTTTTACGATTTGTAACAGTTATTACCGTTACACTCTTATAACGGTAATAACCGTTACAATAATTAAAAATTTTTACTAAAATCATAATTTTTTTAATTTTTTAATTTATGTCACAATAAAAACTGTAACAAAATTAAAAAAAGTCACTCACATTTGCCAAAAGTGTTACAGATAAAAACCTCTCTTCCCGTACTTTCATCATTTCCTCTTCCCCCATCCTCTCCCTCTAGCTTCCACTCTCTCGCGAACCTAATCCTCTCCTCCACGATTACTTCGACGATCTCAGATCTCGTCGCCAAACCAGGAATTCGCACTCGGATCTGACCCACCAATGGCGAGGGCTGGCAACCACGAGCCGTCAGTGCTCCGATTGGTCGTCCTCTCACGGCTTCTCGCGTAGCCCTAATCGTCCTATAGAGGTTCGTTTTTGACCCCTACGACACCTTCGTCTCCCTGAATCTGTCTTGCCTCAATTTTTTCTTCTTTTCCACAGAAAACTAAAGAATATTAGAGTAAAAATTAGGGTTTCGAGCTTCCCAGTCTCCGATTAGAGCTCACCAATTTCGACAATGAAGGGGAACGACAAGCGAAGAGGAAAGGGCTCCTAATCGCTCAGATCGTAGTAGAAAGCGAGAACAGACATCGATCTCGACGCCAACGACATCATGTTGAGTGGACCATGGCAGGAGTTCCTATTCTTTTCTAACTGCCATAGTCCACCATTAAAAAGAGTACTTCCACCACCTCAACCAAAATCAAAGAAGCAACCAAGTAAGAGCAAAGCCAAACTAGCACAGTTTCTCATCTTCCTCGTCCTAATCCTTCTATCCGAGAGGTCTATGGGTAATTTTGATTCTATTTCTGGGCTTGACATTTGCTCTGTCTATTTCTTTCCTATTGAGCACTTAAAAAGTTCTTCGATTGTTTGTAGGCCAAGTTGAAATGGTTGAAGATGGAATGAGCATTTTGGAACCATTCATCAAGGTATCATGTGAAACTGTTATGAATATTAGCAACAAAACACTTTTTTTGTCTTGTTTAATGTTTAGTATGTGATATTAGTAATATCGCACATTCATCTTGAATGTTTTTGTTCTTATATTCTCTTATTTAACTGGCAATCAAACTTGATATATGCTCTATGATTGAAATTAATTTTTTAATAAGAAATATTGCCCAACTTCCAACTGTATCATTATGATAGTGCTATATGCACTGTTATGTTCATGAAGTTGTTATGAAATTTGTATTTAGTCCACAAATCGCTGCTAAAACTGCTGGAGGTAGTCCAAGCAATGGAAGCCTTGGTATAAATCATAGTCTTGAAACTGGGGGTGTTTGTTCTTGTTGTTCCAATTCATGATCTTCTAGTAGGCCAATGAATTACAATGTCTATGACATAGTTATATATCAATTTCTTAATGACAGCTTGAATTTGTCTTTATGACTCATTTGTAAAACTGTTGGAATAGAAATAAATTGCCATTCTTGTTCTTGCATATTCATCCAAGTGCCTTCTAGCATCTTTCCCACATGAAGATTGATACTGAATTATGGGAATGTTTGAGTGAATCTTTAATATCCATCTGTATGCCAATTTAACATTTATTGATTATGTGAATATAAAGCTTAATTAATAATGCTAATATTTTTATTCGTTGTGATTATATATGCCAATTTGTAGAACTCTGCAATATCTTACATTTTCACCGACTGCCGGGGCTGTTGCGTTAGATAGGTGATAGCTAACAATAGGGATAAAGATTTTTTTGTTATAAATGGTTTTATATTCCTCTCCATTATATTTTTGTTGTATGCTTTTTTGTGAAAAAATTGTTCCTTCGAGAGAATCCTTAAACATTATTGGTTGTGTTTGTTAATGACTGAATGTGTATTTCTATTGTAGAACAAAATAAGGTTTTATGGCAGAGAAATTTGCAATAGGAGTTTATATTCTACGAGGCCTCAACATTTTATAAAAATCAGGAAAAACATTTTTGTTGGCGAAGCACGCTGGAGGCTAGCAGCTCCTATGTTGTTTTCATTGTGAACCCTGGGTGAGTAAACAGAGGGAAAAAGTTTCAATTTTTATCAAATTTTAGCTTTAAATGCGGCTCCTATGTTGTTTTTATTACGTCAATTTAGTAAGTTTTGATCTTTGGATGAACAAACTTGCGAAGCACGCCGGAGGCTAGCAGGTTTTTCGTAAATAGATGTGACAGAATCTCAGATTATATGCAAACTGTCACACCGAGCCTACAAATATTTTGTTCGGTGATAGAGGAACAATCTTCTAACACAAATCATCTTCTCTCTTCCAGTGAGATCTTCAACTACCTCTCCTCGAGTATAAATTCTAGTTCATATGTATTTAATGTATGTGTGAGCTTGTGTCTGTACTTTTGCAGCTATATTGATTGGCACATTTTAACAACTCTCATTTTCCCCGTATTAGACCAGTACGAGAGGTTAGTTATGCTGCTTCGACTAACTATTTCTCTATGTCTTTGGGCGATTACATAGAGCTAATGTAACTGAGCTCCCTATAATTTGATTTGTTAAGTCACTTATGATACTCTTCTTAATAAGTTTTATGCATTAGACCATCTAGGTTTTCCTCTGTCCTTTGTAGCATTTCCAACAAAATTTCAGTAAGTTTTATGCATTTAACCCCAACAGTCGGATCCTATTCTAAATTTCATAACATGTTACCACTCCCAATATTCTTGCAGATCTCTTTTGTGTATACTCTACTCTTGACTAGGAAACATGGATACTCCAAAATTGGTGTTGTTTTGTATCATGTCCGTGTCAAATACCTACCAGACACCAAAGAACATTCCGGTAATACACTACAATACACCAAAATCAGTATCGTGTCCATGATGTCGTTTATGTATCGTGTTGTATCATATTTGTATCCATACAACATAGACTCTATATACGCCACTTCATTCACTAATACCCATCTTACGCTGTTATCAGAAAACAAATCTAGTTGTAGATTATCTAATGCTGCAGTACTGGAACAACTGTTGTAGCTTTATCTGCTAACTGACACTGCATGTCTAGAAGTACTTCTTTAGCTTCAAAATTGGAAAAGGTTTCTATAATGTTCCTGCATTCATATGCCATAGCACTACTTTTACCAATCACGTACCACTAGTTTAACAAATGTACCGCGTGAAAGTTTCTTTGGTGTGTCTGTGTTTTAGTACTTGATACACTTTCATTACTATTTCGATGCAGAAACTTGCGGGATATGTTCAAGATAGATGCTGCAGATTACATGATATCCATATGTGGAAATTCTGCTCTTAGAGAGCTTTCCTCTCCTGGGAAGAGTGGGAGCATCTTTTTCCTTTCTCAAGATGATCGGTTCATGATTAAGACCCTCCGCAAATCAGAAGTGCAGGTGTATATCTCTCTTTATGTCATATGGTTCTATATGTAGAGAGGTGGATATGGATGAATATGGTAATTCCATAAAAGTACTCATCGTAACGATAATACAGAAGAACGAACCTACATGACAAATATTAACATAGAACTATTGTATTTCAATGAACCTCCATCATCGGAGATGATTTTAGAACATTGTTCATCCAATGGACTTTGACATCTTCTTTGTTCATCATTCATCTCTACTAAAAAATCTATTGTATGCTGGTATTAAACATGAAATGTACTGTCTAAATAAAAAAGCTTACAGTTTTAGTGGTTCACAATCTGGTAATATGAAGGAAAAACTATTTTTTTCAAAAATAAAAGATTTTTATCACGGTTATTACCAAGACCAAGTTAAATTTAGTCACGATTTTTACCTATCCGTCACAGTTATTACCGTCACACAAATGAACTTCTCTCACGGTTATAACCGTTACCAAAACAAATATTTGTCATGGTTATAACCGTGACTAAAACAAATATTTGTCATGGTTATAACCGTTACCAAAAAAAAATATTTGTCACGGTTATTACCGTGACTAAATATTAACCACGCCTCACTAGTAACGGTTATTACCGTGACGAAAAATAATTGTCACGGTAATAACCGTAGGTAATCGCCTATTAGGGTGTAGTGAGCGTTACGGACGATGACGCTTTTCTTTTCAGGTATCGCCATCAGCCTTGGGAATATAGTACCATACCGGCGTGTCGGAGGATGCTGGCGAGGGTGGACGGATATGATTTCTTTGTGTCCGTTCCCCGTTTTACCGAGCAGGAAGTGAGGAGTGTCCATGTTGATGGCGTTGGATCTCCTCATTTTTTACCTGAGAAGATGCATTTCTGGTTGCGTAACATTCGCCCGGCGCATTTAGTTTATCGCAACCGCAACACTGTGTACCTGGAGCCCTACTTGCCCAGTAGGTTTGTCCGTCAATTTGGGTACAGTCAACTATTCCTTGGGCGTCCCAGTTCCTGCATGGGATTTGAGAGTAGCATCCTTGATGGTATTAGGGCATGGAGCTACTATGACACTTGTCATACTCGAACTAGTTTCTCAGTTCCTGCATCAAACGTGCTGGGGGAAATCTTGCATATGGCGGCCTTATACCATGTTACGCAAACCAGCCTCCTGTTGATTTTGACCCGAGGACTAGCTTCATCGTGGGCACTCGTTTGGCGGAGAGGGCTACGGTGTCGAAGGCAAAGAAGAAAGGGGCGAATAGGGTTCCTGTGCCCGACTCCGAGTCCTTTGACACATTTGAGGGAAACAACGAGCGGGACGACGAGGACTCTCTCTCTTCTGGTGGCGAAGCAGCGGCGGATCAGTCGCCCATCATGGCAAATGAGATGATGACGGATCAGCCGTCGGTCGTATGAGATGAGGTGGTAGATCAGTTGCCACCTGTATCAGAGGCGGTGAGGGTAGAACCACCACCTGCCGTACCTGGTCCCTTGCGTAAGCGAGGCAGGCGTGAGTCTACTGACGGAGGAGTAGCCTTTTCCGTAAAGAGAGCTACGGTCAGGCCTCGTAGGCTACTTATTACGGAGAGGGGTAAAAATGCTGACGATGTTCCGGAGGTAAGACTATGTTGGAGCTATCTCCTTGTTGTGGTTTTCTTTTTTCTTGGAGATATGACCTAATCATTCTTTTTTTTCTTTGTAGGCGTCTGACGAACCAGGCTCTCATGAACCGTCTGCTGCCCCTGGAGTTGATCCGGCCCTTGCTGCTTTGATTAGCGGCATGTGTGCCGCGGTCCTTTCCGTGGGGGCTTTCTCAGCGGCGGCTGAGGACTCCCAAGTTGCTGAGGCCTCGGTCCGGGGTGACGAAGGTTTCCTCGGGCCTGTTTTCGAGATTGCTAAATTTTAGCAAGGCGACGCCGATCTCGTCGCATCCCCTCCTGAGGGTGCCTGGGCGGAGGAGTCTATTATATTTGACTCGGAGGCTGCTGGTGAAGAGGTTGCGGTGGCTGTAGGCTAACCTCAGCCTCCACACCCTTCCGCTGGTAAGATAAGCCAAATACTGACTAGTGAGGGAGCTTATTTGCTCTATCAATATATCCTCCAGGTCAAATCGATTCATGGTTGTCTTGGCCCTACAGGTCCTGACCCTTTACTTCCCACAGCGGATGTTCTTGGGGAAGGCTCGACCTGCCGCGATCTGGAGAAAAGGAGCGTTTCCTCTCCTTCACCGACTCATGTCGAGGGGCCTTCCGCTAGCTCCGGGAAGATGGGAGTGGATCTTGTTCCGGGAGCGATGGTCTCCGTCTCATCCTCTGCTGCTTGTACGGCTTCGGAGATTGACTTCTCGGCCCTGCCGAGCATTCAAGTTCTGCGGGCTGCTGAAGAGGAGTTGGCCACTGTTCATGCGTCCTTCCGCACGGAGTTTGTTTCCCTTGTGGCAGGAGCGGAAGATTCTGTTACGTCTTCTTCAGTGTTGCCAGCTACACTCCCGTTGATGCCGGCTTCTTCGGAGGCTCTGGACGAGGTGTCTCAGGATGTGGTCGATAGCTTCTATCGCCATTTAAAGAGGGGCGTAGATGCTGCCGTAGAAAGGGGGATCCCTTTTTCTTTGTCCCTGCGTTGCGCTCGGGGTCAGATTGAAACTTTGAAGGCTCTTCCAGGCGGGGTAGGGTTGGCTGCGCTCCTGGAGCCCAAGTTGGCAGAGGCTGATCAGCTTGTGACCCGATTGCTGGTGTTACGGCAAGCTGACTTGCCTGCTGCGATTGAACGGGAGCGGAGCTTCCTTATTGCCGCTCGGGATAGGATAAAGCTCGCTCGAGACACTGTCGGGCCAGTTGTGAAGGGGGACCTTGACGAGCTTTCCGCTTCGTATGACAGGCTGGGTCATCGAAGTCAAGCTTGTAGGGCTCGGGAAGAGACTGCTTCTCGTGGAATAGCTGACACGAAGGAGCAGATTCTCGGACTTCAGAGGGAATTGGCCTTCCTAGAGTCGGAGTTGAAGGCTGCTCATGCGGAATAGAAGTCAATCGTTCGGGAGGCCGATAAGGTTTCCCAATCTTCTGTTAACCTGGAGCGGGCTTTCAAGAAATTCGAGGACAACTGGCAAGCTCATGCTCATCTGGAGGACGCGGCGGTGCTGACCCAAGAGGCGGAGCGTCGAGCTAAACAGAGGTTTGAGCGGTCGGTTGCCTTGCTGACGGACCGTCTCACGGCGTTATGTGCCCCGGAGCAGTGATCAGTTTTCTGTTTTCTTTTGTTGTTTTTTTTCTTTCTTTTTCGTTTTCATTTTGTAAGGAATGTGATCCCAAATGATGTAGCACTTTGAATTCTGAATAAATGAGCATGTTTCAACTCATCTTCTCTTTCTTGTACTCGTGGTGTTTTTGGAATTGGACCTGCTGGGGGATTATTTGTGGACCTGTTACTCTGGGCATACCTTGGTTTTAGGTACGAGTAACAAGTTTTGGAGAGGAATACCTAGAACAACTTCGCGATAAGATAGCTATAGAAGTTTTTGGTATTCGAGAGAATGCCAGGGAGCAACTGGGCTCCCAGGCACGATAGAGAAGGGATGGGCGTGTACTGGAGACCCAGTACAGCATCTGTGGTCGACTGAGGACATTTGTGGTCATCGGAAGACGTTTGTGGGCCTATTATCTTTGGGCGTACTCAGATCGTGGGTACAGATAATAAGTCGAGGGAGGACCATCATACTTACTCAGAGGTAGTGAGGACATAGCAAGTATGGGGATTTCTTTACCGTGGGATCTTCCTGCTCAGAGGTAGTGAGGACATGGCAGGAGTGGATTCAACGAAGGATATTTGTGGACCTACTATCCTTGGCGTACTCCGGTCGTGGGTACGGATAATAGGTCGAGGGGTAACCATCATACTTACTCAGAGGTGTAAGGACATGGCAAGCATGAATTGTTTCTTCGACGGAGCCTTCCCACTCAGAGGTCACGGGGACATGGCAGGAGTGGGTTCAATGAAGGATACATAGAACGACTCAGAGGTAGGAGGATGTGGAAGTTCTATGCGAGGGGGCGGTTTGTTTTTGGTGGAATTGAAACAACTCAGAGGTAACATCGACATGGTTGTATAGGAATTTTGTGGATCTGTTACCCTTTTTGTGCATTGAGAATACGGGCAGTAGATCGGGTGAGTTCAGCGGTACCAGCGGGTACATAACTTCGGTAATCTAAAATTTTGTGGGTACGAGTTCAGTGGTACCAGCGGGTACATGACTCGTTGATCTGGAAAATGTGAGTATGAGTTCAGCGGTACCAGCAGGTACATGACTCTTATGATTGGAAAATATGGGAATGAGTTCAGAGGTACCAGCGGTACATGACTCGTATGATTGGAAAATGTAGGAATGAGTTCAGTGGTACCAGCGGGTACATGACTCGATGATTAGAAAATGTAGGAATGAGTTCAGAGGTACCAGCGGGTACATGACTCGATGTATGGAACCAGAATGTAAGTTCAGTGGTACGGGAAGGTACATAACTCGACACTCTGAGATGTCTCAAGGATTTTGTTTCAGACATAATACTTCTTCAGGAATTTGCCGTTGATGGACAATATGAGCAAGTCTCCATTTTGCTTTGCGAGGCGGTAGGCACCGTTGGAGAATACGGCTTCGATGATGAACGGGCCTTCCCATTTTGGTTGGAATTTACCGGCGGTTTTATGCGTCATAACCATCGGCCTCCGAACTGCCAGAACGAGATCGCCTACTTGGAATGTTCTGACCTTGACCTTCTTGTTGAAAGCTCCGAAGATTCTGGCCTGATATAGTTCGATTCGCTGTTGAGCTAACAGGCGTTTCTCGTCTAGGGCCTCCAATTCCTGTAGTCGTCGATGGTGGTTTTCGTCTGTCGTCAACTGATGTGTGAGGGCGACACGGAGTGAGGGGATCTGAGTCTCTAATGGGAGGACTGCCTCACTCCCGTACACCAGGGAAAATTGTGTATTCCCGGTGGCTGTTCGAACTATGGTGCGATACGCCCATAAGCATTCACCGAGCTTCTCGTTCCAGTCGCGCTTGTTAGAGGACACGAATTTCTTGAGTAGCTTGATTATGGTTTTGTTGAATGCTTCTGCTAACCCATTGGCTGCTGGGTTGTAGGGTGTCGAAGCAATGTTCTAAATTCGGTGCTAGTCGCAGAACCGATAAAATGCGTGGCTTGCAAACTGTGGCCCATTGTCGTGAATGATCCTTCGAGGCAGTCCAAAGCGGTAGATGACATGATGCTTAAGGAAGCTGATCACGTTTGAAGTTTTCACCTCTGCCAATGGGATGGCTTCCGCCCATTTGGAGAAGTAATCGGTGATTGCGAGTATGAATCGGTGTCCTCTGGACGAAGGCGGGGTGATTGGGCCGACGATGTCCATACCCCATGCTTCGAATGGCCAGGAGGCCACAGTCGGATGTAGGAATTCAGATGGCTGGTGGATGAAGTCGGCATAGATTTGGCAGGCTCTGCACTTTCGTGCATAATCTATTGCATCTGCAACCATCGTGGGCCAGTAATAACCCATTCGGCGAAGGCGGTCTTGCAGTTTCGGGCCAGGTTGATGGGCTCCGCACACACCATCATGGGCTTCGCGTACGGCTTCCTTGGCTTTTGTATTTGATAGACACCGAAGCAGTAAACCATCATAGGATCGGCGATACAACATTTTCGTCTCCGTATCATAGAAAAATCTGAGAGAACGTCTTCGGATAGAAGTAGCTTCCTTCGGATTCTCTGGCAGGATGTCGTATACTACGAAGTCGATGAACGGCTGTCTCCAGTCTAGTGCTTTGTCGACTGAAAGGGCGGAGTAGCTTTCAATGCATCGAACATTATCCTTAGGACAGACCAGTTCATGGCCTATTATGTCGACCTGATGATGAGCGTAATTTGGCACAGCTAGGGAAGCAGCCAAACCAGCTAGGGCATCAGCCTCAATGTTCTGGAGTCTGGGAACATGTTCTATGAAGAATCCTCCTAGAGACGAGATGATGTCGATTGCTATTTGATGATACGGGATTATGTCTTCGTGGCAGACCTCGTACGACCCCCGAATCTGATTGACAATTAACTGCGAGTCACCGTATGCTTCAAGATACTCTACCCCCAGTTCCTTCGTAAGCCGGAGGCCAATGACCAAGGCATTATACTCGGCCACATTATTTGAACAGGGCTCTGTGAGCGAGTAGGCCCGATTGATCACCAAGCCAGAGGGAAAAATCAGCACCACTCTAACTCCAGCGACGATGTTGCCTTTGGGTCCAGTTCTTGAAGCACCGTCGAAGAACATTCGCCGGATGGCATCATGGGAGACTGCATTTGAACTGGTGACCTCGTCCGATATTTTTTCATATATCCTAGTCGTCTCCGAACCTGGATGGGCTGCTAGAAAGTCTGCCAGAGCCTGGCCTTTAACAGCCTTTTGCGGGACGAAGATCATGTGGTATGGTGATAGTAATATTGCCCAGGTAGCAAGGTGAGAGCTGAGTGCGCCAGGTTTGGTCATAAGGACCCTGAGGGGGTTGATCCGCGATATCACGTGGATGGTTTGTCCCGTGACGTAGTGTCGCGTCTTCTGGATTACGAACACGAGAGCAAGGCATTCCTTCTCTACGGCCGTGTACCGGTATTCTGGCCCAATCATCTTTCGACTGAGGTAGTATATAGCTTGTTCGTGGCCCGCATCATTGTTCTGTGCCAATAGAGTACCAAGAGAATGTTCCATGGCTCGTACATAGAGCAGAAATGGCTTTCCAGCAACAGGAGCTACCAGGACTGGGGGGTTCGACAAATATTCTTTGATGCTGTCAAAGGCGTGCTGGCATTCCTCATCCCATTCGAAAGAGACTCCCTTCTTCATGAGATGGGTGAATGGTTGACATCGTCCGGAAAGATTAGAGATGAATCTCCTGATATAAGCTAGCCTGCCTTGGAGGCCTCGGAGTTCGCGAAGATTTTTCGGGGGACCCATCTCCATGATTGTCTTTGTTTTCTCGGGGTTGATGTGAATGCCCTGAGAAGTAATGACGAAACCCAGGAATTTCCCGCTGGAGACACCCAAGAATGATTTCGTTGGGTTCATCCTTAAGTTGTGTGCTCGCATTAGGTCGAACACTGTCCTGAGATCTTGCAGATGATCCTCCTTCGAACGGCTTTTGACGGCGATGTCGTCGACGTAGCACTCCACTGTCTTGCGCAAGTGGTCTCTAAAGATGACGCTCATAGCTCTCTGGTAAGTGGCACCAGCATTCCTTAAACCGAAAGACATAACGGTGTAGCAATATGTACCAATTGGTGTTCGAAATGATGTGTGCTTCTCGTTGTCAGGAAATATCTTAATCTGGTTGTATCCTGAGAAGCCATCCATGAAGGACATACATTCGAAGCTGTAGGTGTTGTCGATCATGATATCTGTGATAGGGAGAAGGAATTCATCTTTAGGACATGCCTCATTCAGATTCCGGAAGTCAATGCATATTCGGATCTTCCCGTTCTTCTTGAGAACTGGTACGATGTTGGCTACCCAGTCCGGATGCTGCTCTTCGCGAATGAAGCCGCTGGCTATCAGTTTGTTGACCTCGGCTTCAATAGCATTCATGACATTGGGGCGAAATCGTCGTTGCTGTTGCTTGACAGGTTTTACATTCGGACGAATATTGAGTTTGTGGAGTGCGATCTCGGGGTCCAATCCTGGCATATCTTTATAGCTCCAGGCGAACACATCGATATACTCTTTGACGAGTTGGAGCAGCGACTCTCGCTCTTCATCTGTCAAACTCTGGCTGATGAAGATTGGTTTCGGGGAGGCTTCATCACCAAGATTAACTTGTATGACCTCATCCTCAGTGGGAGGTTCTCTTTGCTCGAAATGCTTTTCCCATTGTTCATCTAGCTGTTGGGCCCACGGCTCTAGCTCGAGGATTTTTGGAATATTTTCATCTTCTTCATAAGCGTCGGCGAATGCCATGTTGACTGACAGGACTTGTCTGAATATGTCTCCGATGCTGGTATCCGAGTCAGAAGTTGGTGACCCGGTCGAATGTGAATGCCAGTTACATTCTTCATCTGAACTTTCAGGGGTCGTCATGGGTGTCACATACCCTAATCCACATCGAGTCTTGCTATAGTAGTCCGGTGGTTTGCCAGCCGGGACCGGGGGCTTCAAAGGTAATCATCGTCCAGTACCATAGTTCAAACCCGGTGTCATTTTCAGATCATACCCCTGTTTCTGCATGAGGTATTTAGATTGGGGGCTATAAAGATACAGAGGTAGTCTTCCGGCATCCGATCCAAGGTCGACTTCTTCTATGGTGAAGGGATGCGAATCGTCCTTCCGGCCGAAGATGATTGGATGGTCCCCTTCCTCGATTATTCGGTAAGCATCTTCTGCTGGAGTAAGCTGGATTTGGTGTTGACATTTGTCACCTGTGTGTGTAGGTGAGTGCCTATACCGTGTTCCATAGCGTACATTGTACAAAGCTTATTAAGCTCGAGGTAGTTCAAAGATAGCCCTTTATTGATGAAGTAAGGTATCTTTTCTAGGGAGATTACATCATCTACGGAGGGAACATCAGTGTGGGCAGCCACATACTTGGCTAGCTCCGGCTCCTCTTCGGCTACCCCCTGTGTGAATGAAGACTGAGAGGACGACCTGGGGAGCTTGATCGTCAGCGGTTCAGCTGATGGTGCTGAGCGTGGAGTTGTTGGCAGACTAGCGACCCCCAGTTTGGTACTCGATGTGAGGTGGGGAGTGGCTGGTTCGCTAGAATTGTCAGACCTTGCATCGGGGTGACGACCCTTCTTGGGAAGGCGTATCGTCAGTGGCTTGTCGGAGGGATTGAGCTTCTCCATTTGGGGCTGACCGACTCTCGGCAGTCTGATTGTTAGTGGCCCTGTTATGGATCTTGGCACTTGGCCAGACCTTGGCAGTCGGATTATCATCTGCTCTTCTTGTGCCGAGAGGCTGATTGCGTCCTTACGCAGAGTGGCGGTAAGGGGTACAGACCTGCCCGGTTTGCGAGCTTGGAGGTGGATCGTCAGAGGCTCTTCTGATCCTGTGGCTGTCTCGGTACTAGCTTGTACATCTCCGTCACCAAGATGCTTCTTCGATTTTTCGTATAGGCAGGAGTCTGAGTAGTAAGATTCGACCCCTTTGAAAGGATCGATATCAGCAAATTTTGTCCTCACGAAGCCGTATTTGTCGACATATTTGAAGCACTGGTGCAGCGTGGAAGGCACGATCATATAATCGTGTATCTACGGGCGCCCCAAGAGGATGTTGTAAGAAGTGTCTGCATCTATGACGTAGCAGGTGACTTCGGATTGGAGGTCGCCAATTTGACACTTCAGACGAATCTTCCCAATAGGGTAGCTCCTGCCCGAATTGAAACCGCTGATGGCGGTGTTTGTAGGCGTCAGGCGGTGCATTGGGATGCGAAGATGATGTACCAGACCCTTCGGGATAATCCTTATGGAAGAGCCAGGATCAATGTGCATCCGATCCACCTTTACGTCGCCGATGTATCCAGTGTAGTATAGTGGGAGATCGTGCAGATTAGTTTTGATGAGCATGTCCTGCGGAGTGAAGACGATGTTGGCCATTGCTTCCGTGCAGGCGCTGTCTTGGAGATCTGCAGGCGGGTTTTCTCCGGTGAGGTTAACTTGTGCCAGGTATGCGTCGGCGTTTTGGAGTTCTCGCTCAAAGCCGCACGAACATCCTTGGAGAGTCTCAGGAGCTCGTATAATGACAACTTGGCCGGTATGTTGGCCAATTGTGCCAAGATGTCGAAGTTGTAGGGCCTCTCCAGCCCTTGGGCTGCCTCTTTTTGGAGGGATTTGTCGAAGCGAGTCTCCCTCGGCCTAGGCTTGTCGGTCGTCGGAGGCTGAGTCGGTCCCGGAGCATCAGTTGTAGTGGGTTGATGATCTTCAGCTGGATTGTCAGCCCCAGGTTAGGATTGCGCCCCAGACCGCGTGACGACGGATGTAGCTTCCTCGATGTCTGCCGAGATTGTGTGGCAGGTCCTGACTTTTCCATTTTTCTTCTTGTAGGTGGAAAATGGTGTGGGCCGAGTCACTTCTGATACCAAGTCTGGATGGATCTACATGACCTCCCCTCGTGATGTGGTGAGGGGCACTAGACCAGCAGCCTGATCTCGGGGAGGTAGAATATTAGCAATCTCCATTGTCGCCAGAGGAATGGGGACCACCCCGTCTTGAGTTTTCGTCGGAGGGAAGCTGCCGAATTATACGGATACCATATTGGCTGCCACGGTTACCTCTTCGAAATTGATAGCCAGAGCGTTCGAATCGATAAGATTTTGGATGTACCGTTTTAGCTGGTAGCAGTCGTGTGTAGCATGGTGGACGTAGCGATGATAATGGCAGTACTTTGGGTTCTCCATCTCTGCCGGCCGCAGTTCCCGTCTTGGTGGAGGAAGCTAAATTTTGTCCCCTTCTATGAGCATGTCCAAGATGGGCTTGACGTGACCGTCTTCGAAGGAGTACGTGATTTGCGGCCATTGTTTGTCTGCTGGCTTTGGCTCAGGTTTTTGTGCTGTACCGGCCACCATAGCCTGCTTGCCCCTGCTGTCCCGATTGTTGGAGGGGCAACCCCCATTATCGTTGTTGGAACGCTTGCCCTTATTCTCTCCGTCTGAGATGTGCAATCCCAGTTGGCGAGCCTTCTTCAGTCGTTCTTCGGCGCTTGTGGCACTGATGATGAACGTCTTCCAATCCTTGAATTGACTTTCGCCCATCCAGAGACTGATTGTTGGAAGCAGTCTCTTTTGGCAAATTTCAATTAAGGAGGAATCCGAGTTTCCAGACAGCAACTTCATGGCGGTTTGGCAAAACCGCTCGATATAGTTCCTTGTCAGCTCTTTCTCCCCTTGGACGACGTCCATGAGGGTGGACATGGTAATGTCCTGTCCTACTTCGTAGAATCTCTCCAAGAACATGCACTTGAAGCCGACGAATGAGTGGATGCAGTTGTCCGGCAGATTACGATACCAGTCGAAGGCGACTCCTTCCAATGCCCCGATGAATAATCGTATGAGAATGGCATCGTCATGGGGCAGATGGTCGGTGGTGACCTCGAAGTAAGTGATGTACCGACTTGCTGAGGTCTTGCCATCATAAGGATTGATATTGAACGGCTTATATCTTGGTGGGAATGGAACATCCCTCCATGCAGCAGGGTACGGTTGCCGTATTCTGAGGTCTTGAGAGTTTTCTCGAGCGTGGAACATGGCTCGGAGCTCCTGGACCTCTCTTTTTGCTTCGCGTGCTTCGTCCACGGCGGTGGGGGCCGTTGTTTCCGGAGGATTGTTGCCCGGGTTTGGTGTCGCCGAATTCGAGTCCGCATTGACCGTGGGACCCGCGCTTGTTTGGCCAGGCGTCCCTCCTTGCAGAGTTGGAAGGGCCACTTTAATCTCGTCTACAGACTTGACCAAAGCAAGCAATATGGCTTCGAGACTGTCGATGCGCTGGCGATCACTGGAACCTCCTTGGTTGCTGTCTGTCATGAATACCGTCTTCATATGAGGAGAGATAGACGGAGTGGTGGAGGAAGCGCCCTCCAAATTGTACCCCCGTAGTGAGAAGTCATCGGGGTATGTGGGTATGTTCCCTTCTGATTCAGACTCGGAAGGAGCAGTACCCCCAGTCTCCGAGTTTGCCTCGTCTTGGGAGTTGTGGATGTCGCCGGGGACGTCGAGGTTTGCTGTATCCGATGGAAGAGTTGTCTACCCTGGCTCGTCTTCTTGGAACATCGGATTGCTGTGGAGGCTCGGAGGGGTGCTACCCCCAGCCCCAGCAACCCCCTGCGTTATGGACGACAAAACTCCTACTGTAGCAGATTTTGTCTTAGAGCGAGTACCTTGGAAAACTCCGGTGGTGGGCACCCGCTTAGACGACAGTCTTTTAGTGGCAGTGATTGAGATCTTCGGGCTGGGAACATTCGTCTTCTTCCCCCTTCCATCAGCGGGGACTTTCCGAGCAGAGTTGCAGGAGACGACGGGTAGTGCCTCGTCTTCTGAAGATGGCTGTTGCAATCTTTGGAAGACAGACTGCCGGTCTTCTTGCATCATCGTGCCATTGCAGCAGCAGTTGACGATGACTTGGGTGCAGTGACGTCCGTGGGAGGACTCTTTGCACCCCGATGCATCTTCTCTTTCCTTGCGTTTGTGGAGGATGGCCTCACGCAAGTCAGTTGCTTCGCTGGCTCGGGAATTCCAGGCACGCGAGTGTGTAGGCCTCCTGCCTGCTCCCTGATTCGAAGGTAGCTCGTATACTTGCCTTCGTTCGTTATTGGAAGATGCTTGATGACTATCCCGCCCATTGGCCGCAGGGGGCAGGGTACGAGTAGCTTTATACAACTTTCTATTAGAGGCCCGCGTGATATTCAGCGGGACGCTCCGATAGTCAGAGGTTGGGGCAGCTGACTGGGCTTGGTGAGCCCGCGCTGCCCTAGACTTCTTCCTTTTAGCACTTACGGGTGCGTAATAGGAAGAGTCCAAGTTGGATACCACAGAGTCTGGCATATCATCCAGAGAACCATCAGGGTCAGGACCGCATGAGAGATGGTCGAAGACTGATCGAGAGAAGCGTGGAACAGACGCTATGCGGCTAGGATTGGAAACCGTGCAGGCTGTCTGCATGCGGTTGTCTTTAGCTATCGGATGAGTTGTTCTTGTGCGACTAGGAGTCACGACCGTGCAGGCTGGCCGCATGCGGATGGCAATTTTGGCCGCATGGGTTTTCTGTAAGCGATTGACTTCAGTAACTGCATAAGTTTCATCCATGCGGTTGGCAACTGTAGCCGCATAAGCTATGCGGCTGACAGATGTGGCCTCATGAGTTTTCTTCATGCGGCTGGCGGATGTATCCGTATGAGCTTTCTCCATGCGGCTAGCACCCTTATGCGGCTCAGATCGTATAGAGTTCCTCTTTGCCCCTGCAAGTCCAGCATTATAGTGTTTTCTTCTGTCGGACTTGGGAACAACAGAGTTTTCTACGGTCTGAAGTGGGGCCGCATGAGAGTCTTCTCCGCCGTCTTGAGCAACAGAGGGTATCTCTGCAAGAGCTTCAGTAGGAGCGAATGATCGGGGTCTCCACTCCTTGCGGGCCTTCTTCGTGCGGGCTGGCTTCTGGACCGGGCCAGCGCTCTTGTCGGAGAGCATTTCTTCAAACGTCTATTGGTCGAACCGAGCGACCATTATCTGTTGAGTGGAGCCAAGTTTGGCTGTATCCGATTGCGTCACCAACTCCTCAGCCGTGGAGAAGTTTGTCCCCAGCAGAGTCGCCATCATGTTTGCCATAAAATATAAAAGAGCAGAACAGTTTTATGGGAGGACTGGACTTTTACTTCACGTTACAAACTTGCTTGTACAAAGAAAGCCTAGGGACGAAAACCTAGGTACAGCAATCTAAGTACAATTATTTATTTTTGATTCTGGGGGGTGACGGTAGAGGCTCGGGAAAGCGACGGCAGCTCTGCCTTACTCCTTGGACGATCGAACGTAGCCTTGGCTCTTGTGACGAGATGCTTGGCGTTGAGGAAGACATGCGCTTCTTGCTCTCCTCGTATTGCTCTTCTGGCTTCTCTCTCTCTGGATTGATCTCTGTGTATTTTTCTTTCTGATTATTGGGAGAGCGTCCTTTTACAAGGGAATGGCACCTTGCTATTTATAATAGTGAGGGGCATCATTAGGGTTTGCAATGATTGCCCATTCTCTAAGTGGCGACGGCCTGGTAAACGATCAATCTGGGCCATCAATCTTGAACGTGAAGGATCTGGGCCCTTAATGAGGATTATGCCATATCATGTCAGTAATTAATGTTGATTGCAATAAATCCCCATCATGATGATTTGCTGATGTCCGCAAATCTAAATGAATCAATTTAATTCATTCTCTTGCCACGTGTCCCAAATTATTAGGATCTGACCCAAAATTTGATTATCTTTAGGACACATGTCCTGTCATCATTGTTGAGCCGCATGAGGAGCGTTCATATTTGGGCCGCATGAAGGTTGTCATGACCGAGCTGCATGAAGGATTTCATGACCGAGCCGCATGAATAGTCTCTATACTCGAACCGCATGAAGGTTGTCATGATCGAGCCGCATGAATATGTTCATGACCGAGCCGCATGGGGGTCTTCATGGCCGAGCCGCATGAGAGTCTTCATGACCGAGCCGCATGGGTTTCTTCATGGCCGAGCCACATAGGGGACCTTCATGATTGAACCGCATAGGTTTCTCTGCACTGGCCGCGTGAACTCGTCTAGTCTGGCCGCATAAACTTGCCTCGAAGCTGCAAAGATTTTCTCCAGTTCCCTAGGAAGATAGTGCTCTTGTGTCAGTCATCATGACTACTTTACGTCAGGGCTGTCAGCTGTCATCTGTCAGCCGTCAGAGCATTAATTGTGTTTGAATGACGTTGGGTACAGCTGTTCTGAAAAAACACGTGGCTTCCCTCTGCGGGCCGCATGGAGTCCACTCGAACTGCCTATATATTTGAGCCGCATGGGGCTCCTGAGCCGCATGTGGCTCCTTGGCCGCATGGATCATTTTTCTCTTCTTTTTTCATGCTTCTACACATCAGAGAGGAGATTTTTAAAAGCCTGCTGGTCGAAGCGTACGACCATCATGTATTGAGAAGCTCCCAGCAAGTTGTCATCAGATTGCATCACCGCCTTCTCGTTGGAGGAGATGTTAGTCCCCAGCAGAGTCGCCATTTTGTTCGACGTAAGAAAAGGTTGAACGAACTTTTTGCTTTAATGAACGTATAAGGTATCTGTGTACAAAGAAGAAGTCCTAAACAGGATATTCTAAGTACAGAGAGAAGAGGTTTCTGGAAAAGTGTAACAGTGGAGATCGAGCACTGCAGTGGCTCTTTTACTCCATTGACGATCTAACGACGAATCAACCTTGCTATGGCTCTCTGGCGCCTTTTGTAACTCCCCTTGCCAAATTTTCCATATTATTAATTTTCTTTCCTTTCATGGGTTTTCGTTTGGGTTTGGCCCAACGGTATTAAATATACTTTGGGTTAATAAAGTTAGAGCCCTAGAATGGGCCTTATTACTAGCACTACTTCATTATCAATCATTATTGGTGTTATTTTAGCATTAAGTACTACTCTTTCATTAAAGAAATATTTAATATCGTCAAATTATAATTATCACTTATTTGGTATTGGGCTTTATATATTTTTGGGTTCCTTTGAAAATTTGGGCTTGGGTTTGTTGGATTATGAATGATATTTAATAATCCTTATTTTATAAATAAACGTTTGTTCATTATTTTGGGGCTTAGTCTATTGATCTTGAGCTTCAGAGCCTATTAGAGTAATAGTTGGTTGGACTAGTTTCAAATATTTTAATTAATGGGTTATATACATATATACATACTGAAGTATTGGATTCATATCCTCAAATATTTGGTGAGCTTGACTTTTATTCCGATTGGCCATATTTATAAACTATTTGATTTTATATATATTACATTAATTATTATCCCCTAAAATTATGATAATCAAACTATTCAATTCTTGGATTTTAATTTATTTGATTTTATACAATTTAAATTATTTTTCTAGCAACAAATATTATTTTAAAACTAATAAATTATTTGATTTGATTCCAATTATATGATTTGATATACTTAATAATATCCTTATTTGGTAATCCATTTATAAAAGTGATTTAAATTTATGCATTTAAACTATAAATCATTACAATAATTGACAGATTGTGATTAGATCTATTTTGTTTAAACATAATTTGATACGGATCAGAATTTATAAGATTTTGAATAAATTTTATATGATAGCAGTAATCAACTATTTGAATTGGACCTCAATATCTATATATATTGTTTAATAATATATAGTATATAATTTAAATATTATTATGATAATTATTTAGTTAATATTGATTTGATTGATTGTTAATTTAGATGTTCATCGGATTTGAAACAAAATGAAGGATTATCCGATCAAACTCCTTGTTCTTATCAAACTAGGAGATAAACCTCCTATTTAAAGAAGAGCTCCTCACCCCATCTTTCCTAACTCCACAAAAATCCATAAGCAACCATAAACCATCATCCCCTGCCATTCCCGACCACCTCCACACCATCATTATCAACACAAATCCCCTGTCTCCTGCCACCCATGCTCACAGCCCGAAAACCATCTTCATCATCAGCATCATCGCCACTATCTCCTGTGCCCACTTTCGACATCACGCCAACACCCCGACCCCTCCTACTGCCGACGGCACACCACTGCGGCCAGCACCAACAACAAACAACGTATTTGTGTCTGATTGTGTCCATGTGTCCGCCACAGAAATTATAGTATCAATCCGTGTCCGGTGCATCCAACCATACATCGATATAGCCGCTGTGTCCCGATCCCCTGCCTCCTCTTCCCGGCCACTCGACAACCACCATCTCGACCGGTGGCCAACCCAGCCACTCCACCGTTGTGAAAACCACCACCACCATCGTACAGACCACTGCATCACCATCCAGGCTTGCCACCAACCCCGGTCATGCCCCGCCATGACCGGCCACACCTAAGAGGCCCTCGCCATTATCATATATACCACCGCCAACATCCACTCACCTGTCGACGGCCCCGGCTAGCGTCGCCCTTCCTCATGGCAGCCGAGTCCCAGCATTTGTAACACCCAGTTTTCCAGATGAGGGTAATTTTGAAGTTTTGTAATTATAATTATTATTTAATGATATTTATTTCATATTATAATTTTTAGTGATGTTTAATTATTTTTAAACTATTTAAATCCATGACTTATGATTTTTGGTGTTTTGCTAGTGAACAGTAGAGACTGCCTACCCTAGAGCCTAGCCACGTGATTAGGATATTTTTGAAATTTTTAGGGTTATTTGGATTTATTATAATTTATTTGAATTTATGGGAATTTTTAGAAATTATTTTGGAATTGTTTGAATGAGGGTTGACTAGGTTGACTTTGACTAGCAATGACCTTGGTAGGCTAACCTAGAAGCTAACCCTAGTTGTGTTTGGACTTGGTTAGGTCATGTAACCCTAGTTAGACTAGATTTGACCCATGGTATGGTTATTTGACTTAAGTTAGATTTAAGTCATAAGTCATGGCTTGTGATTAAACCTTAAATCAATAACTAGCCTTAAGGCCCATAGCCCATTAGACTTAACCCTAACCCTAACCATCACTTTATGACCAGCCACCTAGGGCTATTTCCCCTATAAAAAATCTTTTCATTTATTGTTCTTGCCTCTTTATTGAGATTTCAACATTTGGAGAAGGAGGTAATGTCATTTCTTCCCTAATCCCTAGATCCTTTATTTTAATTCCTTTTCCACTCTAGTTTTTTGCATTAGTTCCTAATCCAGCTCTATTTCATGTCCATGGAGAGAAATCTCAGGTTTGGACCAATTTGGAGCACTTGGCCATCAAGAAGAACACCCCCCATTTGAGGCTTTTTTATGCAAATTGCACATATAGGTAAATCCTTATTCCCTCCACCAAATTTCATTTTCTTTGCATGGATAGGAAGCCCTAGGTGTCCCCTAACCGTAGGTATTGGGTTTGTGTCGAGTCGTGTCCATTTCGTGTCCGTATCGGACACGAATCAGTGTTAGGGTGCATGTGTTCGATGAAATGCTTGAGTGAATAAATTCTTCTTACTTTTAAATTTTGAATGGATTTTTAGCCCTTGATGTGTGTTTTCGAACCCCCAAGCTCTGTGCTCATATTGAGCTGTGTCCGTGTCCAAAATGGACACGAACTCACTGCACGAGACACGACACACATGCCCTGCTGTTCGAGCCCCCTATCTCACTGTGCACGACACCTCGGCATACCAAATTTGGTGTGCTCGTGGGGGCCATGACTGTCAGGCCACCCACAAAATTTCGGGTGATATGGTGGAGTATCGAGAGAGTTCTCGAGCCTGCACTGAATTTGCACTATCGCACACGCACTGCACCCGCAGGAAATTTTCTCACTGATACGCACGTGTAACTCCTGACATGACTCACTTGGACACGATACAGACACATTTACACGTACCCCTATGTCCCTTCCATACGTGTGCACAAGCACGACGTACCTCGAGCACTGTGTCGAGCCCACGAAGGCTCGACATGGCTGCACGATGCTTATTTTACCAATTTTTCTGCCGAATTTTGAATGTTAGTTTGGACACATTGTGTCCCAATTCCTGGACACGAGGGACTCTCCTCGGACACGAGGGACATGTCCTAATGTTTGTATACCTATTTTAATTATTGATTTCGAGCTTTTATTAGAATTTGGATTCGAAAACAAGTGTTCCCATTTAACTGATACACAGTTCTACAAATTGAAACCTGAGTTTTATCGAATATTTTTTTAACTGTTGTAATGATTTAAGCTGCCAGGTTAATCCATCTACTTGTGTCATAGTTTACTGATATGGTTGTGTATTGATTGGTGCTAGGAAGTGGATTTTCAAATGAATTTTTGGACATTGAATTGGACCGAATCAACTGATACCTGTTCTTCATTGCTGAGTTAATTTTCCATTTAACTGAGATTGAAGTTATTGTTATAAGATGATTTATGAGCATGTGTTAGTACTGTTAAGGACTAAAACTGATTTGGTGTGGGCCTATGGATTCGAATTTGGAGTTGATGGGTATTTTAGAACTGTCAATGTGATTTCACTTGTGACACTCACTGTCCTCAAATTCCTGAGAATAGATTTCAATGAGTTTTTTTAAACTGACAATTGATTTCCTTGAAATTCCTGTCAAAACTGATTGTAAGTTTATTTTTCCCTTGTTATTTCCATTTTTAGTTCACTGATTAATTTAGAATCCATTGGTGATTGAATTTCGAAATTTATCTTCCATTTAAACTTTCAATTTGATCCTCCTTTTAAAACTGTCATTTCCTATGATTCCTGAGATTCTCAATTCTTATTTTTTCTGAGATATGGATGCATGATTTATTCATTAACTGATTCCTTTTGATGAGTTATAATGATCCCCATATGTTTTAGTTTGCGTATACTGCAGGATTGCTTAATTAGAATAGGCTGTATGTTGAGTATGAGAAATTGGACTTTGTGTTGGATTCGAATGATAGGATTGATAGCCTATTTAACCTGAGATGAATAATCTGAGATTTTGAGTATATAGACTGAGATAATTTCCTGTTTTCCTGAGATAATTTCCTGTTTTCCTGAGATAATTTCCTGTTTTGATTTTGAATCTTCATTTCCCTGAACACCACACCACACCACACCCTGTCACAGGCTCCTGATTGCACACACACATATGTTACAGATGGCTATAATTTTCCTTCAATGTATAACACTGTCTTGAATGTTGACATATAACTGGGATTGCTTGAGTGTTAGTTGTACATGAAAACTGAGTTTGGTTAAACGATATGAATTGAGTTCAATTTCAGTATTTCCTAATCATTCCTGTTGTGTTTTCGATTTCAGATTTATAAGTATGCATGATATGTTTCATTGATATTATGATAGGGTATGCTAGGCTCGAGTTGGCTTTTGAATTGCTGTTGGCTCTCAATTTCATGAGATGCATGTACACAGGACTTGGTCATCATTGGTTTCCTGAAATTGATTCCATTCCTCTCCTTAAAACCAAAATCTAAGATTTACTCCTAGTTCCTCACAGGCCTACACAATCCTGAAACCTGAGAATAGAATAGGATTTAGGTTAGATTCATATTTGCAACCTGATATATGTATATACATAGAAGGATAGATAGAGAGAAACATGTGAGGGTGTTTGTGCACATGTGGGTGTGATACAGAGGTGTATGGCATGTATTCCTGTGTGTGTGTGTGAGGGTTGTAGAGTAGTGTGTTGGTGACATGAGGAAAAAGGAAATGTGTCAATGGTCTTAGAGTGTGGGGCATGGTGTGGGTGTGTGTAATAAAAGTGCACAAGAGTATGTGTGTGTGAAGTCATGAGAGCATGTGTGCCAAAGTGTCAAGTGACTTGGTGTGTGAAAATATGTGAAAACAGTGTGGAAAGTTCCTGGAAAATCATTGATGTGTGCACAGGAATTTTTAGTGTGTGAGAGAGTGTATAGAGTGTCAATGTGTGTATAACATAGTGTAGGGTGTCAATGTAAACTCTATGTGTGTGTAGAGGGAGAGGGACATGAATGAGTGTGTTTGTGTGTAGGCATTAGCTTAATGTGAGTGAGTGAAGTGTGTGGCAGTTTTCAGATTATGTGTGTGTGAATAAGTGAGCTAATGTGTGTGTAGGTGTGTGTTTCACATGAGGGTGTGAGATACAAGAGTGTGTGTATGTGTACATGAGAACATTGAGGGTTAAATATCAGTCCACACAGTTATCAGGTTTCAAGTAAACTTGGTTTTCAGGTTGCAAATATGAATCTAACCCAAATCCTATTCTATAATATATATATCTATATGTGATGCTTATATTATGGGTAGCCTATATATATTTATATGTGTGTTATTATATTAAATTAGATAAATATTCAATGTATACAATATGTGTGAATATGTGATATTGTAAAACCCCTAAATTTCTACGATATTTTTTAAATTTTTTTATACTGATTTAAAATTTTGTATTGTACGTCACGTAGCCGTATTGTACGTCGCGCACGAAATTATTTTTCTTGCTCGTCGAGTGCGAATATGTGCGAGCGTACATATTTTTGAAAAACATTATTTTTATTATTTTTATAGTTTCAAAGAAATATAGACAATAATTATTTCTAGCTATTATTTTCAAGTTTACGATTTAATTATGAAAGCCTTTTTCGTTTATAGCAGTTATTAATAATAAAATATATTCTTAGGCATACATATATTGCCTAAATATTTTGCTAGTTTATTTTAAATAAAAATGTAATTTTCAAGATTTACTAATATTAATATTTTATTATTCAAAAAGATATTTAAAAATATTTATTATTTTCGAAATTATTATTATTGGTATTTTGAAAAATACATTTGGAAGTTATTGTGGCCATTTAATTCTTGATTTGATTTTTGGAATTATTTAAATAGTTAAATATTTGAAAATTTGATTTATCCTAGTTGATTTTAAACTAAGAGAATTTAATTTGATTTAAATTAGATTTCGATTTGGATTTGATTGCTTTTAAACTAAATATGGAAATATCCAAATTGGGTTTAAAAATCCTAAACCTTATCTTATTGGGAATTCCCACATCCTATAAATAGGCAGGTACTCCTCCAATTTATTTTTATCATCCTCCAAATTGTTCCACAAATATTTCTACAACATGTACGTGTCTCGTGTCGGTGTCCATCCCTTCCGTGTCAGCCGTGACAGCCTCGGGTCCGACCCCGAGTGTCTTTCCAATAGGTTAATTCTTTTACAATTACATTGTTATCTTCCTCGTGTCCACACACGGATACATGTTCTCATCAACTCCTTCGTGTCCGACATGCCGGACACAAACCCCCGACGAGAACCAAAATCCCTAACCTAACCCACTCGTCGCCCTCGCCTCATCGTCGTGTCTCCCTTTTTCTTCATGTCTCCATCACCATCAACCCCACAGCACCACTACCTTGGCAACCACCGACCACCACCAGTATTATCAGACACCACCACCACCGTCCCGACATCGCCCCACACCACCAGCCTCATCTAAATTCCACCCGCCGTCACCTGACCACCCACTTCGGCCAACGCCACCAGACTCAACCCGACAGCAACCACCATCATCCTCGACCCAAACTCGACTCCGACCCCGACAACCCAGCCAGCCGTCACCAACCCACCGCCACCAAGAACAAGGGAAAAGAAAACCCTAGCCTAAGTTTACCTCCATCGACGCCAGCACCACCCCTGACCGCCGCCTCCATGGCTGGAACGCCGGCCTGGACCGCCGTCAGCCACCCACGCTTGGCTCCGGCCGAGCGAGCCTATTCCACCGCCGACCTGACCGTTGACCCCCGCCGCCAATCCGTTCCGCCCGATCGTCGTCCAGCACCTCTGCCGCCTTCCCTAGCCACCGAGCTCGTCGCCCTAGCCGTCCGTCTCCGACCTCGCTCCCGCGCCGGCGTCAGTCGCCTCCTCCTCGGCGTGCCGCGCCCGGCCGCCGCGGTCTCCGCCTGAGCGCCGCCCTTGCCGAGCTTCTCCGATCGCCGCTCGTCTCTTCACAGCCTTCTCCCCATCTCCGCCGTTCTCCTCCCTTCGCGGCGAACCTCCCCCAGCGCCTTCGCGCCCTTGCCGCCGCCCGATACCGGGAAACCCTTGCCGCCGCCGCTCTTCTCCTCCTTCCGCCGCCCCGCTCCTCTTCCTCTCCGCTCCCTCCACCTTAGCACCGCCGGAGCGATGAACCCCGACGACTCACTCTCAGCTTCGTTCTCTCTCCTCCGCCCCTTTCTTCCCTCTCTCTCTCGCTTACTCTCCCCCCTCTTTCTTTGTGTTTTCGTTTTTTTAATCTCTCTCCCTCTCTTTGACTAATGAGAGGAGCAGTGTTTGTTAAGTTCTGTTTTTTTTCATTATTAATTATTATTATTATTATATTTTGTTATAATCTCTGTTATTAACAGTATTATTATTATTATTATTATTATTATTATTATCATTTTTATTATTATTATTATTATTATTAATATTTTACCACCAAATAATTGTATCATAATAAATTATTCTGTAAGTAGCTTTATATCTTGTTGTTTTATTAATGTTATGGTTATTATTCCAAATATCATATACATGCTTGTAAGTATATATTAGGTATTTTTATGATTACTAAAAGGCTATTTTTATTATTTTATGACTGCAATATTTTATATCTAAGTAAAAATGATTTCGTGATTTTTCATATTTATCTAAAACTGTTTTTATTAATAAAATATAGTTTCTACCTAAATTGTATTCCTACAAACTTAAGAGTTTTCTGTGAACACAGTTTCTTTTATATTTTAGTATTTATCTAAACACTATTTTTAACTTACAAAAATATAAGCTCTCATTTATTATAAATTTTCTTAAAATCATATATATTATTTATCTAAATTCTATCGATCAATCTCATGTCCAAGACTAGGCCCAATCCTCCTATCCATTGCCAATTCTATCCTTTCTCCTGTCCACCCTAACTAAATTGACCGTCCTAGACTCGATAGAACCATCCGTGCCGCCAACAGAGGTCTCCTTGTGTAGTTATTACACCAAAGTTGCAGTTCATGCCACCATGATTATCGCAGCACACCGGGCGTCCTATCAGGCAAGACACCTTGCCATTTGCTGTTTAATTATTTTAGCTCATTTTTCATGCATGTTCATTATTTTCTTTATGCAAATAAACTGTGATACATGGCATAACTGTTAGAACTTACTGTTCATTTATTTTTCCTGCTATGTATTATTTTTCTCATATTAAACCTAGATTTAAGGAACCACCTTGTGTGTTGCATTCATTGGCCTTGACACGTTGTAACACGAGGTTGTGTGTCGCATGTAGAACACGGAAGTACGTGATTGGCTGGCCACCAGTACGTACAAGCCGTGCGATAGGAATAACCGCTAATAGAGGTTGCATGCTAGTTTGACTTAGCGGTTATAGAGTTAGCATTGGGCGGGAAGAACATGATTGGAAGTTCACTACCACCCTATCTATTGTAGACTCGCTCGCTACTGAGGAACGATAGGTAGACTATATGCTATAGACTCGCTCGATACTGAAGAATAGTATGTGGTATTGTGACTCGCTACTGAGGTACTATATTGGTATTTTCTCGGCTTGACTGGGTAGTCATGCGACCATGAACTGTTCTTAAAATTGCATTCACCTAGATTTGGTTAGGCGCCCTTATTCGTTAGGTATGAGTACCTTTGGTTTGGGTACTTGTATCTGACCGTGGCTTGGAACAATAACTTGTCGCGGATTAGTTCGTCACATCTTGTCCTTGTTTGGTTGTAGGTGTGACTTACTACTTCGATGAGAAGGTATTGAACCTTGTTGGGGTCCGGATACCATATTGGATTCATAGCATGGGAAGATACGTTATCGTGAATTAGTTTACCATCTTCTGTCCTTGTTTGGTTGGGGGGATGGTACGCTCGTTCAGTAGGTGCGTATTGGAACATGTTATAATTCGATTTACTTATTTATTTGAGCAATATTTATTCAGTTTATATGGCATGATATTATATGTCTTGTTACGTCCCTCTGAGGACCTGGTTATCTCCCCAGGTGTGTGCTATTGTCTTTCGCAGGTGCTTTAGCTCTAACCGTGATCTTCGCTATTTCCTCGAGGATGATTGCACTTGGATCGTCTTCGCTTCGCTCGCCAAAATCTTTCTTTCGCTTATCATGTATTTCTTTTCATAGTTGGTAGTGGATTTGTCTCCGCCCAACTACATGTACCAAATGACAATTTCATAACTTATTATATGAGATCTTCTATTCATTTATTTTGTGTGGATGAAATTAGTTATGGTTCTACTGCATTTTACAGCTTATGTATTTATACAAGGCTTCCATATATTGGAGTATACATCGTATGAATACAGCTGGCATGTCTACGTTCCTAGTCCTACGTATTTTGGGACTGGGGTGTTACATATTTTTGTGGTGGCCCATGCAGGTCAAGATAAATTGTTTGGTTACTTTAGCGTACCAAGCAAGCCTGCGTATAGGATTAGAAGTCTAGGATCTCATCCACATACTTGACCTCTTTCCTTGATTTTATCTACCGTTTGACTCATCAATTGCATCTTGCTTGCTTCCTTCCATTCCTATTCTTATCTTCCCTCCGTGCTTGCTAGAGATTGACCCTACTAGTTAATTGTCCCAAAACACCTTTAGTTTAATTCTTTAAGTTGGGTAGAATACCTTATGAACTAGCAACCCCTTTGACCTAGTGACCTATATTAGTAAGCTTATTTAGATCCTAGAATCTAGAGGACCTAACCCGTTTAGCCAACCAAAGACTTGGACAAGAAGACTATAGGACGACTGTATGACTTAGAATCATTCTACCTTCTTTAAATCTTAATCTCTCGTGCCTATGTATTTACCGTTTTGACTAATGATGCTAATGTAGCCTAGTTTTTGCAAGCTTATTCTTTATCGAGTTTGTTCATGACATATGCTATTGAGCGCTCACTAGCCTATTGTCTAATCAGAACCGGTGCATAATGGTCTGATCAACCAAGTGTACTTTGGTTCGCTTTTATCTATTACTCTACGTGGATGGGGACATAATTAAACTTGGCCCTTACAATTCCATCCACGACTGCCTTGAAAATTCTTTTTGAAATTTTTCGGTCACCTTTGAACCACGTATTCGTATTCGAAAACCCCTCCTTCAAACTCTATATTGCTTTCGCCTTCACCTATTTTAGAAAGACAAAGGCGTAGTACCAGAACCTTCCTAGCTTTCATATCATGATTATTATCACTCGATATTTCATCCTAAACTTCTCGTCCTTCTTCTCGGCCCGACTATGACCCTCATTCACTACCCACGACCATACTCGTATTATATTTTTCTATGATCTAGATCGCAACTTTTGACGGCATGAATTGTTATCGATGGTTTTCCATCGATACTCCCTTGTGTCTTCTCACCCCCTACGAATTCTTAATTTCGAGGACGAAATTCTTTTAAGTTGGGTAGGATGTAAAATCCCTAAATTTCTACGATATTTTTTTAAATTTTTTTATACTGATTTAAAATTTTGTATTGTATGTCACATAGCCGTATTGTACGTCGCGCACGAAATTATTTTTCTTGCTCGTCGAATGCGAATATGTACGAGCGTACATATTTTTGAAAAATATTATTTTTATTATTTTTTTAGTTTCAAAGAAATATAGACAATAATTATTTCTAGCTATTATTTTCAAGTTTACGATTTAATTATGAAAGCCTTTTTCGTTTATAGCAGTTATTAATAATAAAATATATTCTTAGGCATACATATATTGCCTAAATATTTTGCTAGTTTATTTTAAATAAAAATGTAATTTTCGAGATTTACTAATATTAATATTTTATTATTCAAAAAGATATTTAAAAATATTTATTATTTTCGAAATTATTATTATTGGTATTTTGAAAAATACATTTGGAAGTTATTGTGGCCATTTAATTCTTGATTTGATTTTTGGAATTATTTAAATAGTTAAATATTTGAAAATTTGATTTATCCTAGTTGATTTTAAACTAAGAGAATTTAATTTGATTTAAATTAGATTTGGATTTGGATTTAGATTTTGATTTGATTGCTTTTAAACTAAATATGGAAATATCCAAATTGGGTTTAAAAATCCTAAACCTTATCTTATTGGGAATTCCCACATCCTATAAATAGGCAGGTACTCCTCCAATTTATTTTTATCATCCTCCAAATTGTTCCACAAATATTTCCACAACATGTACGTGCCTCGTGTCGGTGTCCATCCCTTCCGTGTCAGCCGTGACGGCCTCGGGTCTGACCCCGAGTGTCTTTCCAATAGGTTGATTCTTTTACAATTACATTGTTATCTTCCTCGTGTCCGCACACGGATACATGTTCTCATCAACCCGTTCGTGTCCGATATGCCGGACACAAACCCCCGACGAGAACCAAAATCCCTAACCTAACCCACTCGTCGCCCTCGCCTCATCGACGTGTCTCCCTTTTTCTTCCTGTCTCCATCACCATCAACCCCACAGCACCACTACCTCGGCAACCACCGACCACCACCAGTATTATTAGACATCACCACCACCGTCCCGACATCGCCCCACACCACCAGCCTCATCTAAACTCCACCCGCCGTCACCTGACCACCCACTTCGGCCAACGCCACCAGACTCAACCCGACAGCAACCACCATCATCTCCGATCCAAACTCGACTCCGACCCCGACAATCCAGCCAGCCGTCACCAACCCACCGCCACCAAGAACAAGGGAAAAGAAAACCCTAGCCTAAGTTTACCTCCGTCGACGCCAGCACCACCCCTGACCGCCGCCTCTATGGCTGGAACGCCGGCCTGGACCGCCGTCCGCCACCCACGCTTGGCTCCGGCCGAGCGAGCCTATTCCTCCACCGACCTGACCGTTGACCCCCGCCGCCAATCCGCTCCGCCCGATCGTCGTCCAGCACCTCTGCCGCCATCCCTAGCCACCGAGCTCGTCGCCCTAGCCGTCCGTCTCCGACTTCGCTCCCGCGCCGGCGTTAGTCGCCGCCTCCTCGGCGTGCCGTGCCCGGTCGCCGCGGTCTCCGCCTGAGCGCCGCCCTTGCCGAGCTTCTCCGATCGCCGCTCGTCTCTTCATAGCCTTCTCCCCATCTCCGCCGTTCTCCTCCCTTCGCGACGAACCTCCCCCAGCGCCTTCGCGCCTTTGCCGCCGCCCGATGCCCGGGAAACCCTTGCCGCCGCCGCTCATCTCCTCCTTCCGCCGCCCCGCTCCTCTTCCTCTCCGCTCCCTCCACCTTAGCGCCGCCGGAGCGATGAACCCCGACGACTCACTCTCAGCTTCGTTCTCTCTCCTCCGCCCCTTTCTTTCCTCTCTCTCTCTCGCTTACTCTCCTCCCTCTTTCTTTGTGTTTTCGTTTTTTTAATCTCTCTCCCTCTCTTTGACTAAAGAGAGGAGCAGTGTTTGTTAAGTTCTATTTTTTTTTCATTGTTAATTATTATTATTATTATATTTTATTATAATCTCTGTTATTAACAGTATTATTATTATTATTATTATTATTATCATTTTTATTATTATTATTATTATTATTATTAATATTTTACCACCAAATAATTGTATCATAATAAATTATTCTGTAAGTAGCTTTATATCTTGTTGTTTTATTAATGTTATGGTTATTATTCCAAATATCATATACATGCTTGTAAGTATATATTAGGTATTTTTATGATTACTAAAAGGCTATTTTTATTATTTTATGACTGCAATATTTTATATCTAAGTAAAAATGATTTCGTGATTTTTTATATTTATCTAAAACTGTTTTTATTAATAAAATATAGTTTCTACCTAAATTGTATTCCTACAAACTTAAGAGTTTTCTGTGAACACAGTTTCTTTTATATTTTAGTATTTATCTAAACACTATTTTTAACTTACAAAAATATAAGCTCCCATTTATTATAAATTTTTTTAAAATCATATATATTATTTATCTAAGTTCTATCGATCAATCTCATGTCCAAGACTAGGCCCAATCCTCCTATCCATTGCCAATTCTATCCTTTCTCCTGTCCACCCTAACTAAATTGACCGTCCTAGACTCGATAGAACCATCCGTGCCGCCAACAGAGGGCTCCTTGTGTAGTTATTACACCAAAGTTGCAGTTCATGCCACCATGATTATCGCAGCACACCGGGCGTCCTACCAGGCAAGACACCTTGCCATTTGCTATTTAATTATTTTAGCTCATATTTCATGCATGTTCATTATTTTCTTTATGCAAATAAACTGTGATACATGGCATAACTGTTAGAACTTACTGTTCATTTATTTTTCCTGCTATGTATTATTTTTCTCATATTAAACCTAGATTTAAGGGACCACCTTGTGTGTTACATTCATTGGCCTTGACACGTTGTAACACGAGGTTATGTGTCGTATGTAGAACACGGAAGTGCGTGATTGGCTGGCCACCAGTATGTACAAGCCGTACGATAGGAATAACCGCTAATAGAGGTTGCATGCTAGTTTGACTTAGCGGTTATAGAGTTAGCATTGAACGGAAAGAACATGATTGGAAGTTGACTACCACCCTATCTATCGTAGACTCGCTCGCTACTGAGGAACGATAGGTAGACTATATGCTATAGATTCGCTCGATATTGAGGAATAGTATATGGTATTGTGACTCGCTACTGAGGTACTGTATTGGTATTTTCTCGACTTGACTGGATAGTCAAGTGACCATGAACTGTTCTTAAAACTGCATTCACCTAGATTTGGTTAGGCGCCCTTATCCGTTAGGTATGAGTACCTTTGGTTTGGGTACTTGTATCTGACCGTGGCTTGGAACAATAACTTGTCGCGGATTAGTTCGTCACATCTTGTCCTTGTTTGGTTGTAGGTGTGACTTACTACTTCGATGAGAAGGTATTGAACCTTGTTGGGGTCCGGATACCATATTGGATTCATAGCATGGAAAGATACGTTACCGTGAATTAGTTTACCATCTTCTGTCCTTGTTTGGTTGGGGGGATGGTATGCTCGTTCAGTAGGTGCGTATTGGAACATGTTATAATTCGATTTACTTATTTATTTGAGCAATATTTATTCAGTTTATATGGTATGATATTATGTGTCTTGTTACGTCCCTCTGAGGACCTGGTTATCTCCCCAGGTGTGTGCTATTGTCTTTCGCAGGTGCTTTAGCTCTAGCCGTAATCTTCGCTATTTCCTCGAGGATGATTGCACTTGGATCGTCTTCGCTTCGCTCGCCAAAATCTTTCTTTCGCTTATCATGTATTTCTTTTCATAGTTGGTAGTGGATTTGTCTCCGCCCAACTACATGTACCAAATGACAATTTCATAACTTATTATATGAGATCTTCTATTCATTTATTTTGTGTGGATAAAATTAGTTATGGTTCTACTGCATTTTACAGCTTATGTATTTATACGAGGCTTCCATATATTAGAGTATACTTCGTATGAATACAGCTGGCATGTCTACGTTCCTAGTCCTACGTATTTTGGGACTGGGGCATTACAGATATAGCCTATATGGCACATAGCCTATGGGATGTACCCTATGTGATACAGCCTATGTATATGGCTTGAATGCCAGTATAGGTGTGCAGTTGACTTGTATAGCCTAGATGTGGTATGTGCTTGCTAGAATAGGCTGGTTAGGCTTAGTGAGACTTGTTTGGCTTAGGCTTGACCTAGTTCGACTAGTGTGGTTGACTAGAGTTGACCAAGAGTTTACTTTAGTCTAGATTGACCTAGAATCATGTAGAATGCATAGTAGGACTTCATTGTATCATTTTAGACTTGTTGTGACTTGTGTTGCTCTAACTAGGAGCCAGGTACCTCATCTCGGACAGTACATTTACTTCAGACATTCAAATACGAGGCGAGTACATTCTCTGATCATTTCATATCCTGCTTAGAATTATTTCCTGTATTAAATTACTTTACTTGATACTATCACTTTGGTCACACGGATTAGTACAATATGGATCCCTCCCTGAGATGTTATCCCTTCAGGAAGCATCGGGTACTCTATGTTCTGTGCGTTTCACTTACATAGCGTATCATATGCTTCTTTGATTCTTTGATCACTTGTGACATATACCCATATGATCACAGAGTCTTCTCTGAATCCTTATCCTATTTATGGGACTACTATGTATCACCCTTTGGGGGCATATCACCCTTTGGGGGCTTATCACCTTTCGGAGGCTTATCACCCTTTGGGGGCATATCACCCTTTGGAGGTTTATCACCTTTCGGAGGCTCATCTCCCTTTGGGGGCATATCACCCTTTGGGAGCTTATCACCTTTCGGAGGCTTACCACCCTTCGGGGGCTGTTACATAGAATCATAACATAACCTGGTTGGATCCTTGTGTATTAGTTGGGGGTACGGACGAGTATAAATAGCCATGTGAACAATTTCCAAAGTAGAATAGCCATGTACGCCTCTTTAGTATAGCCATGTACAAATCAAGCCGTTCACATGTCGACTTTGTACTCTAAATCACTAGTCACTGGTAGCTCTCAACTTATAGTAGATATTTCTATTACAGTTCTCTCTCTGTTTACATACTGCATTTCTTTCAGTATCTATATCTTACTTTACTACATAATTATATTTTCTAACCTGCTATGAACTGTTGAGATGTACTGTGCTCGCTCCCGTCCTGACTGGACCTGTTGAAAATTTTACAGTGGATGATGAGGAACCCTGCACCCTTTCTTGGAGCTTGCCTAGTTGACACTCGCGACCTGGACCCCTGGAGAGGTCCAGGCAGCTGCTCAGGATGATACCTTGCATAGTGTAGATAGCTTAGATTGTTCTTCTTTTTTTATGTTTAGCTGTTGTCCTTATTTTCAGAGTTGTATATTTTAGAGATGTTGAGACTTTGTTATTCTTTCTGTTGTACCTCAGTTGAGGATTCTCTTATCTATTTTATCGTGCCATATTCTATCTCTAGATTGTGATTGAGATTGTACCTCTGTGTTGGCCTCCTTATGGAGAGTATTCATATTATGTTAGTTATAGTTCATGACTTAGAACAGCGTTCTACCACCGACATTGCGGCGTAGGCTGGGCGTTGTTACGCTCTCGTACCCTCACAGTGGGTGCGGGTCGTGACAGCGTTCGATGCCGTGCACGCCCATCTCCAGAGTTCCAGACCGAGACCCCCGCCTGGACACTGCGACCGCCCTCTAGCACTAAGGAACCGTCGCGTCGACCGGTGGCGAGCCACAGCACCGAACGATAAGCACCCGTCGCCACCGCCCTCTGATTCGGTCCCTAGTGTCGTTGGCGTCGTCTTGGAGAGCCGCACGACCCCACCAGCCACTGCCGGCCTTGGTGAGAGTTATCTCCGCCCGAGCCCAGTTTTCGGCGAACGTCGTTTCTTCGTGCGCGCCACTTCGACCGGCCGCTGCAGCAGTGCCACCTCCAGATATGTGCGGGTGCGCCTTTCGTCGACAATACCACTTCCCGGAGCCTCCCTGGGTCAGCTTTCCTTCATTTTGTTTTCTTCTCTTCAAGATACCAGAAAGTTAAGGGTTAGTTGGGATTGTCGGCCGGGTTGAAGCCCACAGTGAATGAGGCTGAATAAAAAAAGGAAACAAAAATGGATTTTTGGGTATTGGATCATATGTTCATATATATATTAAGTATTAAATATATTAGGTATTATAAGGCTAATTTATTGGTTGGGCTTATGAGTATATATTTTTATTATATTGAGATTAGTCTCATGGGGCTTGTGGGCTGGTTAGAAATAATTAGTTTAATTATTTACTTAATTTAGTTTAGTTAAAGTTGTAATTATTTGTTAATTAGTTTGATTAATTAATACATTATTAATTAGTGACTTAGTTAGTCATTATTTTATCATTATTATTATTTATCATTGGTTTTATTGATATTAATATAGTTACTTGTGGTTAATCTATATATTAAGATAGTTCTAAAATATATTATTGAATTACTTTTATTTAAGTAAAGTTTTTGACCTATGATTATATTTGACTAAAAATTAGATTTTTGCCCGAAATGTTTTCTAGATTTTATGTATTTCTGTAAAAAGTATTTTACTATTAAAAATATAATTTCTAATATTATACGTATTTCTTGAATGGGTCTCAAAATAGCTACTATGTATTTTCAAAATAAGTTTATATATATTTTCTAAATGAATAATTTATAAATTTATTTCTCTAAATATATTTTTCTAATTAAATAATTACCTTTTCTCGAAGTTAGAAATCTTCCTTAAATTATTAGATTATCCTTGATTATAGCTAATCGCATTCATATCTCTTTATCAACCCTAGACAAACGGACTATACTGGACCCAACGGTATTGTGGGTTTAACCAGCTAAGGACCACAAGCAAGTGCACTTTCTGATTGCTTTCGATTCATAGTAGTTTCAATTTCATGTTTATACATATGCTCTCTTGCTTGATGACCCGTTGTCACACGGATTAGTATCATGGATTTATTATACTTCTTGACTGTCATTTACATGGTTACCATACTTGCGACTTGATTCCATGAGTACTAGCTGGGTGAGAAAATATCTTAGTAGACGTGTGAACTACCCATTCCATCCCCAAAACATCTATTCTTGAATAATAGCAGCTGCACACGACACGTACAGGATGCCGGATTTATCCCTTAGCTGTTCACATGTCGAAATTGATATTTCAACATACGTAGATAGTTAATATTCCCCTTATATCATCTTGCCCTTCACCACTTGCCATGTTACCATAGTTTACATATTGCTTTCTGGTAGCTATTTCTCATCAGTAGAGTTACATGTCCTTTTCCATTATACCATGATGCTAGTAACTTTCTAGTTTCATTCTTATATGCTATATACATGTTCTATGACTCTGTTGTGTCTCGAATAGCTGTCATATGTGTACTTTTTCCATTTCTGACTGGAAACCAACATTTTTCAGGTTAGCCGTGGCTTCTTTAGCATTGGGAGATTCTGGTGTATTTGCAGGGCAAACCTAGAGATTATATAGCTATGTTGTAGTCATTTCAAATATGTAAGAACATTGTATTTTCTTCGAATATAATTCTTGTAAATGTTGTAATCTATTAGAACTGTGAATGAGTAATAAAGTTTATTTTGAGTATTTATTTATTGCGGTCTTGACAGCGTTTTACCGTCGACTCTGCAGCGTAGGCTAGCTTGGAGACGTCTCGTATCCGAAAAATGGGTGCGGGTCGTGACAAATTTTTGTGGTGGCCCATGCAGGTCCGTCTTCGCAAATTGTGCGAACTCGTGGTAGTACCATATTATTCGTACTGCTGCGAGCCTGCGACTAGGATATGCTCATTCACAACTAGGAGTAAGTCAATTTTAGAAGAATGGTCAGGACTAGGAGTCCCTATTTTAATTTGACCGATTGGGTAGTTCAGGTTGCTACATAGGTCTCAATGAATTCTAAACTCTATTAGGTGAGTACTATTGTAATTTGATACGATGGTATAACCTAAGGTGGATAGATTTGTAAGTCTATTTTCCGACTTTTTGAAAATTTTCTACTTATTTTACTTGTAAGTATTTTCTAGTCAGAGAATAACTTCCATCTCTATTTTTATTTTAGATATTTTGAAAGAAATGAGATTGCCAAATTTTAGAAGAGAAATTTTTTTCCCTAGGATTAATTAATTATTATCAAGTGTTACGTTTAGATTTAAATTATTGCTATATTATTTTAAAAGATATTGCATTCATGATAATTGTACATCTACAAATATTTAAATTACTCTTAACAATATTTTGATAATTGAATCTATTTTAAAGATTAGTTAATAATATAGGATAATATTTTGTGATTGCTTTGGAATAAGGTTGGATCAAACCCAATTTAATTCATGGAAGGAATTGTTTCATAGATTTTATCCTTCCTATTTAGGACTTTCCATCTACTATATATAGGGGAGGCTTCCCTTTGTTTTCCCCCTAACCCTCTTCCCAAAATTTTGAAAATATTATCTTTATTTATTTGAATTAAAATATGATTTTTGGAATTTTATAAATATTTAAGGATGCCTTAGTCATGGTTAAATTTTGGAGTGCCGAATGACTAGAAGTGGTGGCACGAATAGTGCAGTGGCATACTTTGACCAGTATATTAGCTATGGTAGGGAAGACCGAGCCATAAGAGTGTCCGAACTAGGAAAACCAGGCGAAGTTGTGACTTGATCTCTATAAATAATTTAAATAGTTATTTAATAATAATACGAATTTTAGAAGACCCGGTTGTTCCAAACTAGCCCAAACCCAACCCAAGCCCTGATAGCCATGTAATGAGACCAACGACGTCCATGTAGATAAATAGATGTGTATATATTGCTAGTCCATTTTTAGTATCGTGAATAATTTTTGTATATTTTATTTTGAATATAATATATGTATTATTACTATTTACATTTATATTTTACTTGGAAATAGGATAATATTCTCTTAGATGGATTTTTGGGATTTTGGGGATTTATTTAGGCTATACATATATACTTGTGTATAAATATATTCATAGTAGATAGACATAGTCCTTTATATACATATTTCCCTTGATCTTGGATATTAGAGAAATAAAAGTTAGAAATTTCTACTTCTATTGTGTTCAATAGTTTTTCTAATCAGTCGTTGTCTTTCAAAAAGTTATACCTAATCGATCGTTTGATTTTCAAAACTGGTATTTTCCCCAAAGGACGGATAATTTTACCTTTCTATCATGATCAAACTTGTTGAAAACTTTGGAAGCTCCTTTGAAATTTATGAATGTAGTTGGAATAGTTTTCGATGACTCATAATGACAAGACAGTAGTGCACTATCGTCATTTATTTGAATTATGGAGACTACGGGTTCATTGCAGCCAGCAGCGCACTGGCGAGGCATGACCCCTAAGTTAAAGTAATTCCAAATAAGCATGGGTTATCGCGCATTATAAACTATGCCTTGGTTGTCCTATTTTCATCCTTGAATTATTATGTCAAGATTGGATAGAGTCGATAGGGTATTCGTTACCGTATTATTGCTTGAGTTGTGGAACCAAGAGTTTATTGCAGCTAGCTGTACATTGGCGAGGCATAAATTCTCGGTGAAGTGACTCCGGATGTGCTTACGGTTTTCGAATACCACAGAGGCTACATTCTTTATTGGCATATGACTATTAAGTTTCCAAATTGATTAGTGTCTTATTCCTAGTTACCATCTTCTCAATAAACTGGTTGTTCTTCCTTATCTTTCTATTTTTGAATCGTTGTCTTTTAGACCTACTTTGATTTCCTTCCACAAGATTCATAATCACACCTAGATTTTGATTCTATAATCATGCCTACATAATCTATCGTTCCAGAACGATTTCAATTTCGATCATCCTTAACGAGTTTTGATCGCAGCTAAACTATTTGATTATATCATTGACCATGGTGACTAGACCCTTTGACTATACTCGTGCCACGTAGTATCTCTTTTTAAGGTTCTAGTCTATCCACGATCTAACCCGTTTGATCATTGAACAAAGTCATTTTGATTATAATCATACCAAACCACGTCCTTTTAAATTTTGAGGATGAAATTTTTCTAAGGTGGATAGATTTGTAACTCCCCTTCCCAAATTTTTCTAATTATTAATTTTCTTTCCTTTCGTGGGTTTTCGTTTGGGTTTGGCCTAACGGTATTAAATATACTTTGGGTTAATGAAGTTAGAGCCCTAGAATGGGCCTTATTACTAACACTATTTCATTATCAATCATTATTAGTGTTATTTTAGCATTAACTATTACTCTTTCATTAAAGAAATATTTAATATCTTCAAATTATAATTATCACTTATTTGGTTTTGGGCTTTATATATTTTTGGGTTCCTTTGAAAATTTGGGCTTGGGTTTGTTGGATTAGGAATGATATTTAATAATGATCCTTATTTTATAAATAAACGTTTGTTCATTATTTTGGGGCTTAGTCTATTGATCTTGAGCTTCAAAGCCTATTAGAGTAATAGTTGGTTGGACTAGTTTCAAATATTTTAATTCATCGGTTATATACATATATACATACCGAAGTACTTGATTCATATCCTCAAATATTTGGTGAGCTTGACTTTTATTCCGATTGGCCATATTTATAAACTATTTGATTTTATATATATTACGTTAATTATTATTCCCTAAAATTATGATAATCAAACTATTCAATTCTTGGATTTTAATTTATTCGATTTTATACAATTTAAATTATTTTTCTAGCAACAAATATTATTTTAAAACTAATAAATTATTTGATTTGATTCGAATTATATGATTTGATATACTTAATAATATCCTTATTTGGTAATCCATTTATAAAAGTGATTTAAATTTATGCATTTAAACTATAAATCATTGCAATAATTGACAGATTGTAATTAGATCTATTTTGTTAAATGTAATTTGATACGGATCGGAATTTATAAGATTTTGGTTAAATTTTAAATGATAGTAGTAATCAACTATTTGAATTGGACCTCAATATCAATATACATTGTTTAATAATATATAGTATATAATTTAAATATTATTATGATAATTATTTAGTTAATATTGATTTGATTGAATGTTAATTTAGATGTTCATCGGATTTGAAACAAAATGAAGGATTATCCGATCAAACTCCTTGTTCTTATCAAGCAAGGAGATAAACCTCCTATTTAAAGAAGAGCTCCTCACCCCTTTTTTTCCTAACTCCACAAAAATCCACAAGCAACCATAAACCATCATCCCCTGCCATTCCCGACTACCTCCACACCATCATTATCAACACAAATCCCCGTCTCCCGCCACCCGTGCTCACAGCCCGACAACCATCTTCATCATCAACATCATTGCCACCATCTCATGCGCCCACTTTTGACATCACGCCAACACCCCTACCCCTCCTACGGCCGGCGGCACACCACTGCGGCCAGCACCAACAACAGACAACGTATTTGTGTCTGATTGTGTCCATGTGTCCGCCATAGAAATTATAGTATCAATCCGTGTCCGGTGCATCCAACTATACATCTACATAGCCGCTGTGTCCCGATCCCCTGCCTCCTCTTCCCGGCCACTCGACAACCACCATCTCAACCGGTGGCCAACCCAGCCACTCTACCGTTGTGACAACCACTACCACCATCTTACAGACCTCTGCATCACCATCCAGGCTTGCCACCAACCCCGGTCTTGCCCCGCCGTGACCGACCACACCTAAGTGACCCCCGCCATTATCATATAAACCACCGCCAACATCCACTCACCTGTCGACCGCCCCAGCTAGTGCCACCCTTCCTCATGGCAGCCGAGTCCCAGCGTTCGACACCGTACACGCCCATCTCCAGAGTTCCAGACCGAGACCCCCGCCTGGACCCTGCGACCACCCTCCAGCACTGAGGACCCGTTGCGTCGATCGGTGGCGAGCCACAGCACCGAACGGTAAGCACCCGTCGCCACCGCCCTCTGATTAGGTCCCTAGTGTCGCTGGCGTCGTCTTGGAGAGCCGCACGACCCTATCAGCCACTATCGGCCTTGGTGAGAGTTATCTCCGCCCGAGACCAGCTTCCGGCAAACATCGTTTCTTCGCGCGCGCCACTTCGATCGGTCGCTGCAGTAGTGCCACCGCCAGATCTGTGCGCGTGCGCCTTTCGTCGACAACACCACTTCCCGGAGCCTTCCTGGGTCAGCTTTCCTTTATTTTGTTTTCTTCTCTTCAAGATAGCAGAAAGTTAAGGGTTAGTTGGGATTGTCGGCCGGGTTGAAGCCCACAGTGAATGAGGCTGAATAAAGAAAAGGAAACAAAAATGGATTTTCGGGTATTGGATCATATGTTCATATAAATATTAAGTATTAAATCTATTAGATTATCCTTATAATACCTAATAATTTTATACGTATTTTCTTGAATGGGTCTCAAAATAGCTACTATGTATTTTCAAAATAAGTTTATATATATTTTCTAAATGAATAATTTATAAATTTGTTTCTCTAAATATATTTTTTTAATTAAATAATTACCTTTTCTCGAAGTTAGAAATCTCCCTTAAATTATTAGATTATCCTTGATTGCAGCAATCGCATTCATATCTCTTTATCAACCCTAGACAAACGGACTATACTGGACCCAACAGGATTTTCGGTTTCACCAGCTAAGCACCAAAGGCAAGCGCACTTTCTGATTGCTTTTGATTCATAGTAGTTTCTATTTCATGTTTATACATATGCTCTCTTGCTTGATGACACGTTGTCACACGGATTAGTATCATGGATTTATTATACTTCTTGACTGTCATTTACATGGTTACCATGCTTGCTGCTTGATTCCATGAGTACTAGCTGGGCGGGGAACTACCCATTCCATCCCCAAAACATCTATTCTTGAATAATAGCAGCTGCACACGACACGTGCAGGGTGCCGGATTTACCTCTTAGCCGTTTACACGTAGAAATTGATATTTCAACACACGTAGATAGTTAATATTCCCCTTATATCATCTTGCACTTCACCACTTGCCATGTTACCATAGTTTACATATTGCTTTCTGGTAGCTATTTCTCATCAGCAGAGTTACATGTCCTTTTCCATTATACCATGATGCTAGTTACTTTCTAGTTTCATTCTCATATGCTATATACATGTTCTATGACACTGTTGTGTATCGAATAGCTGTCATATGTGTACTTGTTCTATTCCTGACTAGAAACCAACATTTTTTAGGTTAGTCATGGCTTCTTTAGCATTGGGAGATTCGGGTGTATTTGCAGGCCAAACTTAGAGATTAGATAGCTATGTTGTAGTCATTTCAAATATGTAAGAACATTGTAATTTTTTTGAATATAATTCATGTAAATGTTGTAATCTATTAGAACTGTGAATAAGTAATAAAGTTTATTTTGAGCATTTATTTATTGTGGGCTTGACAGCGTTCTACCGCCGACTCTGCGGCGTAGGCTGGCTTGGACACGTCTCGTATCCGAAAAGCAGGTGCGGGTCGTGACACCTTTGATGGGACTCTGTGGTCACCAATCAAGAGGCTGTCTGGATGAGAAGATCCCTTAAAGATGGTTGGTTGGTTGGTTCTTTGGTTGATAGGTGGATGAGGGTGGTCGACTCTTCGTGGATAGAGATCTCTGCTCCTTTAAAGATTGTCGATTGTCAATGTTCCCTCTTTTTTTTCTCCTTTTGCTTTGGTGGAAGAAGAATTCCTTCTATTTATAGAGAACCGAGCACATATGTGATGTTCATTAGGGTTCTTGAGATATGAAAGAATCTGCCATTATTACACGGTGCGGGCTTCTGCGGTACTGACACGTGGCGGACATCGAGATTCCCCTCAAACGAGATCCCTGGTTGTTATAAACATAACCGAAGGAGATGACACGTGGCACGTATCGATTTGCTTGCTCGAATACAGCCGAATAAATCTTGGGATTTTATCCTAGATTTGCAGTCTAATTGATCCTCGTCTAAGATTTAAATCAATCTGATATGATATCAATCATGATTTAATCCCAATCATCTCTGCAAGAGACGGTTTAAACAAACCAATTGAGGTGGACCCATAATTCCTGCGCCTCTGGTGAGGACTAAGTTCTGCTGTGTTTCTGGGGCGACGAGTAAATCGTGCTTCTGGAGACGACGGAACCTCTGTGCTTTCAGGCGACGAGTGGACTTAGCTTCGAATGACGACGAGACTTCTGTGTATATAGAGCAACTTATGAAGCTGTGTTTCGGGTTACCAGAGTCACTGTGCTGTAGGCGACAAGTAGGCTTGTGCTTCAGGATGGCGAGGTTACTGTGCTTTTGTAGCGACATATTGACTTGCATTGGTTGCGATAGGAGTTCCCAAGTCTCTTTTAGAGAAGTAACTTAAGCTTCTGATCCGGAGTAGACGACTGTGCCGTGGGAATGGAGGTGGTGTGAGCATATCACCGTCCTGTGCCTCATATTTCACGACCCGTACCCAGGGCACGAGAAGTGGTAACGTCCAGCCTACGCCGCAGTGTCGGTGGTAGAACGCTGTTCTAGGTCACATACATCTAACAGTTATAAGGTACCTGTACAAATATACTCTCCGAATGGAGGAATAATATAAAGTACAACTCAATCACAACTAAAAAAGAAAGTACGATAAGATAGATAGATAATAACAACAGAATTCACACATGAAATATGATAGAAGAGATAATCTAAGTGTCTAAGATAAACATCTAACAAGATCCACAAATTCACAATCCAAAATCTCTATTACAATATCCAAATGAAATACAACTGAAATACGAAACCTAAACTAAGGGAGTGTCGTCAGCAGGTAATGGATCCTGCTAGAAGTTCAGGTCACATGTGTCCTCTAATGCTGTCCCATAGTAGGTGGTGCAACATGCCTCATCCTCATCCTCTGTAATATTTTCAACAGGTCCAGTCAGGACAGGAGCGAGCACAATACATCTCATGCAGTTCATATCATGACAGGAATATAATACAGTCAATAGAGTAAAATACATGAAACGCTAAAGAATATACATGAAGTAAAAGAGAAGACTGTAAAGAAATATCTACTATAAATAGAGAACTAACAGTGAACTAGTGATTTAGAGTACAAGATAGACATGTGAACGGCTTGATAATAAATATGAGAGGTTGTACATGGCTACACTACTTTGAAAATGTCCACATGACTAATTCTACTCCCCCATCCCCAATCAATACACAAGGATCCGTTCAAGTTATGTTATTGTACATGATATCACATGGGGGCCCATAAATGGGTGAACATGATTATAAATATGGGGGATCCATGAACATGAGAGTACATGAATCACGAGAGTGCACATGAATGGTGAAAGCATAGGAATACATGATGAAAGTGAAACGCACATGACATGATGTATCCGATGCTCCCGAGGGGGATAACATTGTATGAAAAGATCCATATAGTAATAATCTATGTTTCCATCGTGACAGCATCAAGTAAAATAATCTAGAGCAAGAATATAGTCCTAGCAAGTATGAAACGGTCAGAGAATGTACTCGCCTGATATCTTGAGTATCTGAAGTGAAATACTGCCTAAGGAGTGGTGTCTGGCTCCTATTTAGAACAACACAAGTCACAACGTATCCAAAATGGTAAAATAGACTGCTGCAATGCATTCTACCTGATGTTTGGGTCAATCTAGGCTAAAGTCAACCTTTGGTCAACTCTAGTCAACTACACTAGTCAAGCTAGGTCAACTAGGTCAAACCTAACCCAGATAAGTCTCACTAAGCCTAACCATGACTATCCTAGCATTCACACATCATCACAAAGCCATACAAGCCATCAACACACAATCTCATGTGTATATATTACCATATACACATATGAATACCTATAGGAAACCATATAGGCTATATCACATAGGCTATATACCATATATAATATATATTGGCAACACACATATTTATTTACCACATTTATATATATACTAAATTAATATAAGCAATATGCATATATATTACATATAGAGAGAGAGAGAGAGAGAGAGAGGAATAGAGTGACAGATGCATATATATGTGTGTGTGTCAATAGTGTGTACATTAGGTTTTCCTGTGTGTGTATGGGTGTGTGAGTGATATCAATGTGTTCTCAGATTTTAGTTCATGTGTGTGTGTATGGGTGTGTGAGTGATATCAATGTGTTCTCAGATTTCAGTTCATATGTGTGTGTGTAGCATAGGGTGATGTGTGTGTGGTATCAATGTGTGGGTGTGTGTAGCATAGGGTGATGTGTGTTTTCTGTTCCTGTGTACATGTGTGTGTCAAAGGGGTTCTCAGTTTTAAGTCAAGTGTACGAGTATGAACCCTAACATGTGTATGAGTATTCTCATACATGTGTATGAGTATGAGTGACAGTACATAGGTTGGATAGGTTCTCAGTTTACGTGTGTGTGTGAGTGTGCTATATGAGAAAACAGTGCACACATACACAGTTCTCAGGTTTACATGTCAAATGACATTCGAAAACCCATAATCCCCATGCCACATGAACCCTAACATGTACATTAAACTCATACATATATAGGTAAACCAATCATTGCAATTTATCATTAGAAAATAGTTTAAAATACATTTAAATCTCAGAAAATCAACTAACAACCCTAGGTATCAGAAATTTGGGGAATTTACAAATTCAAAATAAAATACAACTAATAATCAAATTTAAAGTTTGGTAAATGAAGTGCCACATGTGAATGTGTCGTGCAAGTGTTTTGGTGTCGTAAAACTGGACACAAACGTGTCCAAGACTAATCCAACACTCGAGTCACACTAACAGTGCACAGTCTCGTGCACGTGTTCACTGCGTTCGTGGACACGACACAGTACAAATCAAGAGACATGCTTGTGCCTGGGGGTTCGCCTAGGATAGGGCTACACCCTAGACAGCCTGCAACGTGTCCACACTGTGTCCACAACGGATACGAGACCCGTATCAGTGCGTGTTATGCGACTGTGTGCGCACAGCGCGTGTTTAGTGTGGGTCAGATTGCTACTCGTGTAGTGCGCCATATGATCCCAAATTTTAGGAGGGTGACGACAGACATTGCCCCAACACTCTCCCTAAATTTCCTGTGTCCATGTGTCCTGTGCGAAGAGCACTCACAGTCGGGCAGCAGGACACTGTTCGCGCGTATGCATTGGACGTGTTCGTGTCCTGTTTGGACACAAACACGGCTCGAAATTGACTCAGTAAAAAGGGAAGTCCATACATACATGTAAATCATCATTTCTATTCAAACACTTTTCCAAGACAGTAAAGTAAAACCCATTGAGGCATTTTCACAAACATCTAGAACTAGGTTATGATACGTGTCCGATATAGACACGAAATCAATACAAACTTTCAAAAATTATACACCACAGCTAGGGGACACCTAGATCTAGGCTAAAATGCAAAAAAATCAGAATTAAAACACAATTTAGAGGGTTTACCTATAGTGTGTCAATGACAAGAAAAAAAAGCCCCAAATATGATGATTCTCCTTGCTAGACAAAAGCTCCAAATTGAACCAAAACTGTGGTTTCTCTCCATGAACAGAAAATAGAGTAGGATTAGACTCTAATGCAAGAAACTAGAGTCAAAAAGGAATTAAAATGGAATAGTTATGGATTGGGGAAGAATGAACAATACCTTTCCTTTCTAAAACTTGATTTGATACAAAAGAGGCAAGAACAAGAGGAAGAGAGACTTTATAGTGGGGGAATCCTTATGTGGCCGGCCACTAGAGAAAAGAGTTAGGGTTAGGGTTAGACTAGTGGGCTTTGGGTCAAGTTTAAATGGTAAAGGAAATCACTCATTAAGTCAAAAGTCCAAGAACCTAATCATTTATTCTCCTATTTGAAACTTAATTCTAAATTACTTAACTTGGGTTGACTTAAATTAGACTAGGATCCCACCATGCTAATCAAGTCACCATAGCTAGGGTCAACATCTAGATTAGTCTCCAAAGTCTCAACTAACAAAGGTCAAAAATAACAATCATCACTTCAATAATTCAAAATAAATTCAAAATTTACATAATGACTAAAATACCCTCTAGCTAAAATGTGGTTGTGACAAATTAATCTACCCTCCTTAAAAGAATTTCGTCCTCGAAATTAAAAGACGAAACTAAACTGATGAGAAGGATAGACAATCATACCTCAAGGTCCAAAAAGATATGGGTATCACTCGCGCATCTCATCCTCCCGCTCCCAGGTAGACTCTCCTGAGAATGATACCTCCATGCGACGCGAACCAAGGATATCACCTGGTTTCTCAGTACCTTCTCTCGGCGATCCAGGATCTCCACTGGCTGCTCTGGATAACTGAGAGTAGGTCCCGCCTCAATCTCCGAATGGTCAAGTACATGGCTAGGATCAGCCATATACCATCTCAACTGTGATACATGGAATACGTTGTGGACACCCACTAGTGCAGGTGGCAAGTCTAGCCTGTATGCCACGTCACCGACTCTTTCGCTGATCATGAAAGGTCCGATGAAGCGCGGGCTAAGCTTCCCACCCCTACCAAAATGTATGGTACCACATGTCGGAGATATCCTCAGAAAAACCATGTCTTCGACCTAAACACAAACAAGGTCTCAAGTTACAAAAATAATTAAACATGATCAAACAACACAAACAAACAACCTACTTCTAATCCTATCTCTAATCTGTACCTCAAACTCCAAAGGCCTCTGGTGGCTATCGGCCCAATGCCGATGTCTGTCCTGCGCCACGCAAAGTCTGTCACTGATGAGCTTCACCTTCTCGGCTGCGTCAACAACCATCTCAGGTCCCAATAAAGCTCGCTCTCTAACATCATCCCAAGATAAGGGTGTACGACACCTACGCCCGTATAGTGCCTCGAAAGGTGTCATCTCAATGCTGGCCTAAAAATTGTTATTGTAAGCAAACTCCACCAAGTGCAGGTGATCCTCCCAGGATCCTCCGAAATCTAAAACTCACGTCCGCAGCATGTCCTCGAGCGTCTGAATAGTCCTCTCTGACTGTCCGTCCGTCTGAGGGTGGTATGCAGTACTAAACTTAAGCTGAGTGCCAAACTAGTCTGCAGACTTCGCCAGAAATGGGAAGTAAAGCGACTATCCCGATCCGAGACAATGCTGACCGGAACTCCATGAATCCTTACAATCTTTCGCATGTACATCTCTGCAAGCCTCCCAGTAGATGTACCCACTTTAAATGGCAAAAAGTGGGCCGATTTGGTCAACATGTCTACGATGACCCAAATCGCGTCTTTCTCTTCTGGTGTACGCGGCAATCCAGATATAAAATCCATCGTGATATGCTCCCACTTCCACTCTGGAATGGGCAATGGCTGCAACAAACCTCCTGGCATCTACCTCTCTTCCTTGACCTGCTGACAGACCAGACATCTGGCTACGAAGCGAGCTACCTCCTGCTTCATTCCATACCACTAGACGTGCTCCCTTAGATCCCGGTACATCTTGTTGGCACCCGGATGTATAGAGTACTGAGATTGGTGGGCCTCCTGCATGACCTGCTCCCTGAGCTCTCCACTGGGCATACACAGCCTGGAACCGTGCCTCAAAGCACCATCCTCTGTAAGAGTAAACTCATCATCCACCAGCCCTGCTCGAACCTGCTCTCGAATATACTGCAGAGCAACATCCTCGAACTGCGTCGACTTGATCCTCTCCATCAAGTCCGACTGAATCTGAAGGCCCCACATCTGCATCTGAACTTCTGGCACAATTACCTCAATCCCCAGGCTCTTCAAGTCTGCTAGCAAGTGACGATCCATAGTTAAACACATGTCTGTCGGATACCTACTCAAGGCATCGACAACCATGTTGGCCTTCCCTGGGTAATACTGTAGTGAAATTTTGAAGTCCTTCATCAACTCCAATCACCTGCGCTGCCTCATGTTGAGCTCCTTCTATGTAATAACATACTTCAAGCTCTTATGATCTGTGAAGATCTCCACCCGCTCTCCGTATAAGTAGTGTTTTCACAACTTCAAAAAAAAATTACTGTTGCCAACTCCAAGTCGTGGGTAGGGTAGTTCTTCTTATAGGGACGTAACTACCTAGAAGCATAGGCAATCACCTTCCCATGCTGCTGTAAGACACAACCCAAACCCTACCTTGAGGCATCACTATAGATAGTGAACCCTCCTGATCCTGATGGCAAAGTCAGAATCGGAGCTATCGTCAGCCGCTTCTTCAACTCATAAAAAGTGACCTAACACTCCTATGACCAAACAAACTCTGCATCCTTCCGGGTCAGCCAAGTCAACGGATCTGTAATCCGGGAGAAATCCTGCACGAACCTCCTGTAATAGCCTGCCAGTCGCAAGAAGCTCCTGATCTCTGCTACTGAACTCTGTGTCGACCAAGCCTCAACTGCCGTGATCTTCTTCGGGTCCACTGAGATCCCATCTCCAGTCACCACATGACCCAAGAAGTCAACTCTGTCCAGAGAGAACTCGCACTTCGAGAGCTTGCCGTAAAGCTTATCCCTCCTGAGTGTCTCCAGAACCACTCTCAATTGCTCCTCATGCTCCTTCTCAGTCTTCGAGTACACCGGGATATTATATCGATGAACACTACCCCGAACTTGTCCAAGTACTGGTGGAACACCTTGTTCATCAAGTTCATAAATGCCGCCAGGGCGTTGGTCAGCCCAAACGGCATAACCAAGAACTCAAACTGACCATACCGCATCCTGAATGCGATCTTCGAGATATCCTCCTTCTTTACCTTTACCAGATGATAACCTGACCTGAGATCAATCTTCGAGAAACCCGATCTCCGCTCAGCTGATCAAAGAGATCATCAGTCCGCGGCAATGGGTATCTGTTCTTGATCGTGAGGTTGTTGAGTGCCCTGTAGTCGATACACATCCGTACCGACCCATCCTTCTTGGGTACAAAGAGTACCGGTGCACCCCAAGGTGAAGAACTCGATCGGATGAAGCCCTTGTCCTGTAGCTCATCCACCTGCTTCTTCAATTCTACCAACTCGTTGTTGTTCACTCGATAGACATGCTGAGAAATCGGTTCCGTGCCGAGAACCAAGTCTATCGAGAACTAAAAATCTCTATCTGGTGGAAGCCCTGGCAACTCCTCCGGAAAGACGTCCATGAACTCTGCAATCAAAGGATGTAGAACCGCCTGCTCCTCGACTAAAACACCGCAGAAAAGTCCGCCGCTCTGCTCCGCCTGCCATCGGGTGAACTCGAACTCTGGCACTCCTGGCACTCCGAACAAAACTCTACCCCCACGATAATCTATGCTGGCATGATGCCTGCTCAACCAATCCATACCTAATACAATGTCGTAGTTCGGTAATGGCATTACGAGCTGGCTCACCTCCAACTCTCGGCCTCCCAAAATAATACTCCACCCTCTACAAACATCACTCACAAGGATAATACCACCCCCGGTAGTCATCTTGCAGGTCCTAGGCAATGATTCAGATACAAGGCAGTGTCTAACAGCAAATGATACAGACACAAAACTGTGGGAAGCCCCGAAATCAATTAAGGCGAAAGGTGGAATGTAGTAGAGTAGAACAGAACCTACAATCAGCTTCCCAATAGCCTCTGCATCCTCAGCCGCCAAGGCGAAAGCTCGCCCCTGCTGGCCTCCCCTGGCCTGCTGCTGGTGCTGCACGAACCGCTGCTGCTGAGTCAGCAGTGATCCCTTTTGCGGTCCCACTAGAGCCCTGGCTCCTGCTCCCTATGCTGCTCTGCCTGCGAAGAGGGAACAGTCCCTCAGCTGATGCTCCGATGAACCACAGAGAAGACACTTCCCTAGCCTCTTCCTACACTCAGCCCATACATGCCCCGATTTCTTGCAGAAGTTACAACTAGTAGACTGCTACCTCGGGGCCTGCTGCTGCTTCCTCTGCTGCTGATGCTGAGCTGGCTGAAGTCTTGGCTGCTGGAACTGCTGTGGCTGAAACTGTATCTGCTGGTGCTGCTGCTGAAAGTGCGGCCTCTTGGCCGGTCCTCCGCTACCACTGGCTCCCTGAATGTCTCACCCCCTCTTGAGCCTCAACTCAAGATCATCCTCTGCTGCTAAGGCACCCACTAGGATCTCATCAAAAGTGGCGCTACGGTCACTCTTGGAATAGGACTTCACATCCTTGATTAGTCCCTTCCTGAACCTCCGGGCCTTCGTTGCATCAGATAACCCCTCAACAAATCTGCCCAGACGGCAGAACTCCCTGGCGTACTCCTCGACAGTCTGACTGCCTTGTACCAAAGCCTCAAACTGAGTCTCGAGGGCACCAAGCGCTGCGTCGGGGAAAAAAATTCTTCTTGAATAGCTTCTTGAAAGCTGCCCAAGTCTGTCCAACGATACCAACCCTCGGGTCTGTCTGGTACCATGTGCGAGCCAAATCCTGCATCATACTAGCCGTCGCCTCAATCTGTAGCCTCGCTGGAATCTTTGCCAGTCTGAAGATCTCCTCCATGTGCTTAATCTACTCATCTGCGTACAGGATGCCCTCTGTACCGCTGAAGTCCCGTGGGTGCATCTTCTGGAAATCCTGGATGCCCTTCTCCTTTGGCTGATACGGCTGCTGAACTGGCGGAGGCTGAGCTGTAGCCCCCTAAACTGTCTGTTTTCTATAAAGAAATTCTCTTTATTTGTTGTGTTTCTGGGAAAATTACAACTGTAGGAATCCGATCTAGAAGACGATCGCTTTATCCCTTGGACTATGCGAAGAAGAAAAGCTCTCAAAATTTTGACAGTAGATATCAATGTATCTGTACAATGAATGAGAAAAAAAGAACTCTATTTATAGAGTCAAAACAGTAACTGAAAAGATAACTACCTCACCACTGGTGCATTTGAAAAGTCACGCAGACTCTAAATACACGCAGGGTTAGTGAGTAGTTACTGGACGTGGCCCGTAACTGTTGGACACATGGCATTAGTGCATGGGTCGTGTACAAGTTACTGGGCACGCGAGAGAGAGATCGGTGGCATGGCTGTCACGTACTCCAGTTGAAATGAAATCCACGCTGTCTTGCTGAAGGCAAAAATCCACGCAGTTTCGTTGACGCAGACTCGTTGAAGGCGAAATCCACGCAAGCTTTGAAGAAGAATACTTCAGAATTCATGCAGGCTTTGAGAAGAATAACTCAAAAATCCACGCAAACTTGAGGAAGGAGAAGGTTCAGAATCCACGCAAACCGCTAGCTGTCTTGATTTGGCACGCTTCGTCTGACACAAAATCTCTGACATTGATTATATTGTCAGCCGCATTAAATGAAGATACGACCCAAAGTCATGCCAACTTGGTGAAGAGTGAGTCTTGCTAAGAAAGATTTCGAAAATCACGCAAAAGACGGCGATGATCTCTCGAGTTCTGTGCATACGTGGCATACGAGGAGACGTTTCTCAACTGCTGTGTTGTCAGTTATTATGATTCTGACGTATGGCTGAGCTGTCTCTGCGTGATTTCTGAAGGAGATGGACAGGCAGAACTTAGCGTATCTTTTGTGCTGCTTCTCGGATCACTCTGCGTGACTTGTTCTGATCAACTCAGCGTGACTTCATTTTTGAGGCCTACAAAAACCCCCTTCAAAGTTTTCGAAAAATGATAAAATATTTTTGAAATACTTTAAAAATAAAGATGATGAAAATGAGTTAAAGTCACGCTGAGATGGCTCCAAAATTTTTTGGAAGTCGAAAAGACTTCGAAGTTCTTTGAAAACATCCAAATGAACTTATTAAATGTCATAATGACTCTTCGTTCTTCGAGACTGATTGCGTCCAATTTATGGTGGAATATGAACTGTCGACGAGATCTGTTATATAAACAGGAAGAGATTCTCAGCTTTGACATTCATCTCTCGAAAATATGACCCCAAAGGAAGCAGCCGAAGAGGAAGCACGCAAGTTGGGCTTTTGTTCCCATGGTGACCCCACTTTTGGGGGCAAAGAACCCGAACCTGTCGTCATCGAGCTCAAGGACGACTCCACGCAGTTAGCCAGGAATCTCTTGAGCTACTTTGGATTGGATGGCTCGTCTTCTTCTGATGGACGGAGCCTTATGGAGAAGCGTGAAATGCTCGAGACTCTATTGCATCGCCTGGGAGTTAAGAGCGTAGAGGAGTTAGGCATCAAACTTAGCCGCTCTGGAAAATAGGGCGTAACTTTCTACGCTTTTGTTGCACTTTTTTATCTTTTTGTAAGGCCATCAGTGCCTGTTTAAAGAATGAAGTACAACTTTTGTGTTTGATCTGCATGCCTTTTAATGAAGAATATTAATTAGCACTCTTTGAGTGTTTCCAATGTTGCACGGTCTCCCGAAGTACACGTGACACTCATTCCATAATTTACGAGCGCTCTTTATGCGGATCTTTTCCAAGAATAGACCTGCACTTGACCCTTTAAATAGATGGATGAACTCCACGCAAACTCATCTTCCCATTCTTCTTCCTCTCTTCTGAGAATGAATTTTCTATGAGAAGAAAATAGGAAAGCCATGTTGTCTGATGTCAAATCTCTGTGCACGCTACCAGACATGGATCTGTCAATCCTTAGCAGCAAACTCAGCGGTAAGTTCAATATACACGCATCGAATTTTTTGTTTGCTAAGGACAAATTCATCTTCCTGAAATGAACAGAATGCATCTGTCTTTGCTTGGCCAGTTTCTGTTGACTGATTTTTCTTTACAGTTTCTTGCAGAATTTTGGCTAAAAACCTTCTTCAGAACTGGCATTGGTGATGTGGATGCTGTGGACAATGTTCTTCTGACACCCACATCAGGGAGCTCATACGCTTTTGACGCGTAAATCAGACAACTCAGAACTCTTCGTGAGATAGAAGGGTCTTCCTTAGATGGTAGGAAGAGCCTTTATACATGAGAGTTGGATGGTGGAGTTAACTCTACTACCGAGAAATCGGGTAGTAGAGTTCCTTTCAAGGCAGAACCAGGAATTGTATCCCAAGGTTTGGATACATTCCTGTCTTCCTTGAGAGGTTACCCCCATCCACCAGTTGTATTGGCAGCAACACATTTTCGTGTTGCCCTACTCTGTGGTTCTCCTCTCGTCTGAGAGATAAGACCATAGTTTGATTTCTGCTGGACGCCCAGGAATTGCCAGAAACAACGAGATTGCCAGAGAAGATCCAAGAAGAAATAGATCTCAGTTGTACATAGAATGAAAATCCAAGATTTGTAATAGATTTCCATTATGATTTGTAGGAAAGTCTAAGAAAATGTAATAGACTTTTTGTGGTAAAATGGGAATGGAAATGACACTTCTTCTATGCTTCAATGATTTGTATTTGTGGATGAATTGTGGACATGATAGATAATAAAATCATCTTTTCTATTTTTAGAGTATATGATATTATCAGAGGTATTATGGACATGATAATATATAGGAACTCGAAAGAAAATAGATTGATTTCTATGCAGAGGTCAAAACATGACAAATGAGTAAGCAGATTCGGAATTGATTCAGAGGTTATGAAAACATGATAAATAACGAATCCCCACTTAATGAACTGATAGAAGATTATGAACGGATGAACCGTTAAGAAACGATGAACAGATGAACTGTCGAGTGAATGTAATAAATGAACGGACAAACCGTTAAGTATTAATGAACATGTGAAACGTCGGATGAATGTGAGAAATGAATGGATGAACTGAATATCGGGAAAGAATACGTCCCTTCGATCCTTGTAACCATATGCCTATAAATAGAGCATATATTTGAATAGAAGGATCGCATTTTATCCACAATGTCTTTTGAAGAGAACATAAAGAAGGCTAAAGTCGCCCTTGAAGCTACTGAAGGTGTTAAAGAACATCCACCTCCGCAGAAGAAGAAAATGGGCAAAAGCTCGTCTACTCCCAAGCCGCCAAAAGATATCCTGGACTTCCTGGTCGAACCAGGAGAAACCGAAGAAGAAGAAGCAATGAGGCTGGCTGCCTGTCAATTCTTGGTGCGGTCAGTAAAAGATGTGTTCAATTCTTTTGCTGATTATGTATGTGGTCCTCGTCCCAAATATGAAAGGGATCACAGTGATCTTCCATGATAATGTACTTTTTTTTTTCTTTTTTCTTGAGGGATTTGTCTCAAATAAACTTCATTTAAGGAAACTTTGTTTACGATATATCCTTCCCACTTTATATTTTTTGCCTTTTTTCATTGATCTTTTGACTCAGAAATCAGAAAGACTAAATATCACTTTCATAAATATGATATGGAGATAGAAAATTCAGAGGTAATGTGGACATGATTTTCTGGATATCAAATTTGTTGAGAAAACGATACAAAGTAGAATACCTATCTCCACTGGGGATAATAGATATCAGAATGATTATTCGGAAAGAACAATGAAACAGCTGGAGAGTGATGGGAGGACAATCTTGATAGAAATATCAGACGTAGTACTTCTTCAAGAATTTGCCGTTGATGGGCATCATAGTGGCTTTACCATCTAGAGTAGTGAGTTGATAAGCCCCATTAGAAAAGATCTTATTGACAATGAATGGACCTTCCCATTTTGCATCAAACTTGCCCTTACTCATGTGTGTCATAGTCATCGGGCATCTGACAGTAAGCACAAGTTCTCCTTTCTGAAATGTTCGAATTCTGACTTTCTTGTTAAAAGCCCTTGAAATTCTAGCTTGATAGAATTCAATATTCTGTTGAGCAGATAACCGTTTTTCATCCAGAGCCTCCAATTCTTGAAGTCGAAGACGATCATTATTTTCAGCAGTGAGTTCATTAGCGATTGCTATCCTTAAAGAAGGAATTTGAATCTCTAATGGGAGAACAGCCTCAGATCCGTACACTAGAGAGAAAGGTGTACACTTAGTAGCATTACGGACTGTAGTGCGATAAGCCCACAAGCATTCCCCGAGCTTGTCACTCCAATTACGTTTGTTAGTGGAGACAAACTTCTTTAGGAGTTTGATGATAGTCTTGTTGAAAACTTCTGCCAATCCGTTAGCTGCTGGATTATATGCGGTAGAAGCAACATTATTGATCCGGTGATCGTCACAGAATCGAGTAAATTTCTGGCTGACGAACTGTGGTCCGTTATCATGAATAATGCGTCGAGGAACACCAAATCTGTAAATGACGTGGTGCTTAATAAAGTTGATGACATTAGACGTCTTAACTTCAGATAAAGGAATAGCTTCGGCCCATTTGGAGAAGTAATCGGTTATTGCGAGAATGAACCGATGACCTTTAGATGACGGTGGATTGATCGGGCCGACAATGTCCATGCCCCAAGCTTCGAAGGGCCATGATGCTGCTGTCGGATGTAGAAATTCCGAAGGTTGATGTATAAAATCTGCATGGATTTGGCAAGCTTTGTATTTCCTTGCATATTCAATGCCATCTGATACCATAGTTGGCCAATAATAACCCATCCGTCGAATACGGTCTTGAAGTTTTGGCCCAGGTTGATGCGCTCCACAAATTCCATCATGTGCTTCACGAATAACTTGTTGGGCTTCATCACCGGCAATGCATCGAAGGAGTAAACCATCATAAGCTCGACGATATAAGGTCTTTGTTGTATGATTGTAATAGAATCTGAGTGATCGTCGTCTGATAGATGCTACCTCACTCGGATCATCCGGAAGAATATCATACAATACAAGATCTAAGAAAGGAAGTCTCCAATCTTTATCCGTATTCTGATTCTCAGTCGAGTTACTGAAGATGAATTCCATGCTGGAATCGGATAAAGATGATATCGATTTACGACTAAATCCAAATCCTCTTGTTGTATTGACGTCATGAGATGTTGATTCTTCAATGTCAACTGGAAGTCCTAGAGTCAGGTTATTTTCAAGATGAAATAATTTTCGACTACGAACAACAATCATTTGTTGCCGTCTGATTGGGATAGTCAGCACCGCTGCAAGATTAGCAAGGGCATCAGCTTCTGTGTTACATGCTCGCCTAACATGTTCAATGATGAATTCCTTAAATGATGAGGCCATAGATATGGCCACTCTATGAAAAGGAACCAGATCTTGATGGCAAACTTCATAAGTACCCCTGATCTGATTGACAATAAGTTTAGAGTCTCCATACGCCTCCAAATGTTGAATATTCAGATGTTTAGCGAGTTGAAGACCAATAAGCAATGCGTTGTACTCAGCTACATTGTTTGAACACGGCTGATCGAGAGAATAAGCTCTTTGGATGGCAAGACCTTCTGGCGATACAAGAACAATTCTAACTCCAGCAACAATATCGCCATTAGGACCAATTCTTGATGCTCCATCAAAGAATAGACACCAAGTAGGATCTTCTTCAGCAATTTGATTTGAATCTAGGACTTCATCTGGGATTTCATCATAGAGTTTTGAATTTTCTGGAATTGAGTGAGCAGCCAGAAAATCAGCTAAAGCTTGTCCTTTGACTGATTTCTGAGGAATATAGTGCATGTCATACTGAGCAAGTAGGATTCCCCAGTTAGCCAATCGAGAATTCAAAATACTGGGTTTCTTTATCATGATCCGTATAGGATTGATCTTGGAGATGACATGAATAGTCTGGCCAATGATATAATGACGTGTCTTTTGGACAGCAAACTTCAAGGCTAGACATTCTTTTTCAACCGGTGAATATCGAGGTTCAGCTCCGGTCATAGTGCAGCTGAGATAATAAATGGCTTGTTCATGGCCATTTTGATTCTTTTGAGCGAGTAATGCACCCAATGAATGACTCATTGCTCGAGTATAGAGGAGGAACGGTATTCCTGAGACGGGAGGTACCAATACTGGAGGGCTCATTAGATATTGTTTTATATCATCGAATGCTTTCTGACATTCATCATTCCAGACAAAAGAGACACCTTTCTTCATAAGTTTGTTGAATGGTCTGCAGCGTCCTGATAAATTAGAGATAAATATCCTGATATAAGCGATTCTTCCTTGAAATCCTCGTAGCTCTTTTAAGGTGCGTGGAGGATGCATCTCTTGGATGACTTTGATCTTCTCGGGATCCACGTGTATACCTTTAGAGGTAATGACGAAGCCGAGAAATTTACCACTAGAGACGCCTAAGAAGGACTTAGTAGGGTTCATCTTTAATTGATGCTTACGTATTAGATCAAATATAGTCTTCAAATCTTGGATATGATCCTCCTTTTGTCGACTTTTGACTGCAATATCATCAAACATAGAATTTGACTGTTTTTCGCAAATGTTCACGGAATATAGTGCTCATAGCTCGTTGATAAGTTGCTCCTGCATTCTTGAGACCGAATGGCATAACTGTATAACAGTATGTACCAATCGGCATTCTGAAAGAAGTGTGCTTCTCGTCTTCTGGGAACATTTTGATCTAATTGTACCCAGAATACCCGTCTATGAATGACATTCGTTCAAATCCACAAGTATTATCAACCATGACATCAGTGATTGGTAGAGAGAATTCGTCTTTAGGACATGCCGCATTGAGATCGCGGAAGTCTATGCATACTCTGATCTTGCCAGTCTTTTTAAGAACAGGAACAATATTAGCCACCCAATCGGGATGTTGTTCCTCTCTAATAAACCCAGAGGTAATGAGTTTATTGACTTCAGCTTCAATTGCATCCATGATGTCTGGACGAAATCGTCGCTGTTGTTGTTTGACCGGTTTAGCATTCGGCAAGATATTGAGCTTGTGAGTTGCAATTTGAGGATCAAGCCCTGGCATATCTTCATAACTCCAAGCAAAGACATCGATATAATCACGAATGAGTTTGATCATGTCGATGAATATTAGTTTGGGAGATCCCTCTTCGCCAACATCTATTTGAACAAGTTTATCTTCAGTCGGAGGTTCTTTTTGCTCGAAACGAAACTCCTATTGATTATCTAATCTTTGGGCCCACTGTTCTGATTCAGGTGAGATTTCAAACTCTTCTTCGTCTTCATCACTTTCTTCAGAATGGTCAATGGAAACCATGTTAGAAGACAGAAGGTTGCAATAGAAGTCACCGATACTCGTATCGGAATCCCAAGAAGTGGTACTAGAAGAATCAGATCTCTTATCTTCGTCAGACTCAAGATCTTCATGGATAATGTTGATGAAAGGAGTAGGAGCAGTATAACCCAATCCGTATTTCGTCCTTCCATATTTCAAAGGAGGAATTCGGACAGGCATTTTTCTTCCTTTTCCATTATTAAGGCCAGTCCTGAAGTTATAGCCCATATTTTTGATGATGTCTCTAGATTGCTGGCTATAACGACGTAGTTGTAATCTTCCAGTATCATCATTTTTGTCATCATCTTCAAGATCAGAAGGATTTTGAGGCCCTTTGTAGAAGAATATTGGAATGTCTCCTGGCTTTCTGCTGGGAACTAGAAAGTATGAAGATTGTACAGGTTCTAGAGATACATCTGTATGAACAGTCTGTACAACTCCTATGGTTATTGTGTTCAAGTCATCTAACAGATATAAATAACTATGAACATAATTACACACATCAACGTACTGCAAAGGTGGAGACTTTTTATTAAATGTAAAAGCAGCAATATTTACATTGGAAGAAGGCTGAGCCTTAGAGATTTTAGCCAAGTCAATGAATAAAGGGGGAGAAGAAGAAGAAGCTTTGTTTCGATTAAGATCGATAACAAATGGCTCAGAAGAGGTGAGCTCCCTTGAAGTTTGAGTAGGAAGAGTAGTCCGCCCTCCAACTGGAATTAGCAGAGTATCTTGTGAAGGTACAGGAACTGTAGTACGCCCACTGACAGGAATGATCAGTGTATTCTGAGTAGATGACTGAGGTAACGGAGAGATCCGTCCACTCACTGGAATGATGAAAGAATCTTCTCCAGAGGGTTTAGGAGATTGTTGCTGAGTAGTTCGACTTTTAACAGGGATTATTAAAGTCTCACTTTGTGCATCTTCTTTCTCCATAGCTTGTATGATCCTTGTATACTCTTCTTTGTACATTCGAGAATCATTGAAATAAGCTTCAACCCCATGGAAGGGATTTATATCATCAACTTCTTTTTGTACTCTTCCATTGCTATCAATGTATTTAAAACATTGATGAAGAGTAGAGGGCACCACATTATTTTCATGAAGAAAGGACCTCCCCAGAAGAAGATTATAGGATCCCGCGATCTCGATCACATAGAAAGTGACTTTAGATCTGAAATCGCCTATCTGAAGCTTCTGATGAATCTTTCCCAAAGGCTCACTTCGGCTTTGATTGAATCCCAAGATAGTAGTAACCATCTTGGAGAGCTTGTGAAGAGGGATTTTTAGTTCATCCAATAAACTCTTTGGCATTATGCTTATAGCAGATCCTGGGTCAATGAGGATACGATCTATCTTCATCGTATCAATATAACCAGTGTAGTAGAGAGGTCGATCATGTCGATTATCCTCCAGTAACATGTCGTCTTGTGTAAAGGTGATATTTGGGATAATCTCCAGTACACTGTTGCAATGTAAGCAAGTGGCAGGTTCCGCATCCGGCTTCTTCAATTGTGCAAGACAAGAGTCAGCTTGTAGAAGTGCTTCACTTAACGTCTCCCGAATCTCTTTGGAAAGACGTAGAAGTTCAAAAAGGGACATTCTAGCGGGAGTATTAGCAAGCTGAGCCAAAATGTCGAAGTTGTAAGGCTTCTGAAGTCCAAGAGGAGAAGACTCCTTGATTGGCTTATCAAACCGAGCCTGTTGTTTGCCATTCTCCAGAGCCGTAGGCTTGGGAGGAACAGGTTCAGTAGATGGTTCTTCTTCGGGAGGAACATTAGGAGCATCTTTAGCATCTGAAGGGATATCAGTAGGATCTTCAGGATTTTTAGAATAATCCTTTAGGTAAGGTTTCCCCGTTCGAGTAGCACTAACAAGTGCTTCTTCTTTGTCTTTTGGCTCTGTGTCAGAGGTAGACCCAAGAGAAGTCATATGACATGACTTGATCTTTCCAGCCTTCTTGGATTTTTGAGAAGAAATCTTTTGAGGAGAAGGCGATTCAAAATCTGCCACTAGATCAGGATGGATCCACATGATTTCTCCTGTTTCCAAAGTGATTGGCACTAATCCTTCAGACTGTGGAGGAGGAAGATTCACTATGTCAAGAGTTGCCTTGGGAATAGGAATAATCCCACTTTCAAGGAGTTGAGGAGGGAAATTTCCAAATTGCATAGAGACGACGTTGGAGGTGACGGTCTTCTCTTTTGGAGTAAGAGAGAGAGCTCCAGATTTAATCATTTCTTGGATCTTTCCTTTCAATACATAACATGTACGAATTGTATGACCCAGCATTCTGTGATATGGACAGTATTTAGGATGATCTGTCTTACCAGCTTCATCAGGTTTCTTGATCTCTGGTAATTGTATTTTATTACCTTTCAGCAGACATTCAAAGATACCAAGGACATCATCGTCATCAAAAGAATATTATTCTCTGGGATGAGGTGTTCTTGATTGTTGAGTTGTAGAGGCAGGAGTTTGAACATTTGATGCATCTTTGCTCTGAAGATTAACTTCAAGAGTTTCTTTTCCTTTGCGAGCATTATTTTTATTGTTAGCACCTTGTCCTGTTTCTTTAGGAGTCATCTGCACTCCTAAACCTTTGAAGGTTTCAGCACTGATTTCTGCAGCTTTAGCACTGACTATGAAGGAAGGCCAATCTTGAAATTGAGTGGACCCTGTCCACATACTGATGATTGGCAACAAGTTTAATTTGTACGTGTCAATGGTGACAGCATCAGGAGTTCCAAGAGGCATCTTCAGAGCTTCTCTTCGAAACCGTTCAATGTATTCCTCTGTAGATTCATTATTTTTCTGCTTGATTCTAATAAGAGCAGACATAGTCATGTCATTAAGCCCTTCATAGAACCTTTTAAGAAACATCTGTTTGAAACCAGCAAATGAGGTAATACTCCCATCTGGGAGACTTCTATACCATTCATAAGCCGTTCCCTTGAGACATCGAATAAATACCTGAGTAAGGAGGGCATCACTTGGTTGTAATTGATCAGTCATCACTTCAAAGTGATTGATAAACTGACTTGGAGAAGTGGTTCCATCATAGAATGAGATAGTAGGAGGCTTGTATTTAGGAGGATATGATACTTGCTTCCATTCTATCGGATAAGGCTGCTTGATGCCTAACCTTTGTAAACCATCCTTCTGTTTGAATGCCTCGAATTGAGTTTTGAGATTTTTCAATTCTTCAGAGACAACTCCCGAAGATTGTGGAGTTGTGGCTTGTAGAGAATAGTTGGGAGAAGGAACAGCATTGTAAGCACTACCTTCAGCTCCAGAGAGACTAGGATTTGGTTGAGCAGGTCCAGGAGTATTGGATTGTACTGCTGGAGGAACTTGTACTGGACTTATATCAGTATCAACTGGTATGGCATCTGATACAGTCTGTCGATTTTGCAACTGAGCTGTCATGAGTTCATACATTGACTTCATTGTGTCAGTCATAGACTTCATTTGCTGTTCCAAAGAAGCAATTCTTTGATCTTGAGGAGTCAGGGAAGAAGAAGGTTCATCAGTATTCCCATCAACCATGTAAGTCGTGACTGTATGAGGGATTATTGATGAACTAGTAGATGTTGTATGCTCTGAATCATTGCTTCGTGTATCAAAGTCAACTATAGGAGAATTACCCCCAGTAGGAAGAGGTGGGAAGTTAGATTCTCCAAGAAATTCAGAATCAATTTCAGGGATCAAATTTCTTTGACTAGAAGCCAGGACACTTGCTCTGGTGTTTCTATATACTCCATCTGGACTATCAACTCTACCCCCGGTGTCCCGAGAAGTCATGTTGACAGATGCAAACAAAGGCTCATCTTCATCAGGCATAGGTTCATACTGAATCCTATTAAAGACAGACTGTCGTTTATTTTGACATCTGCATTGCATTGTGACTCTTGGTTGGAAGTCACATTCATGATCACCATGGTCTTGAACTGTTGATTCACATCTGCACTGAATTATGACTCTTGGATAGAAGTCACATTCAGCATGTTCCTTTGATATAGAATTACTCCTTCTCTTCTGTTGAAGATATTCCCGTAAATCTGTTTGTGAAGATTGAGGAATATACTTCCTGTTCTTGGGTCTTGATGGCTCTTGATTATACAAAAAGTGATTAATGTGAGCCACATAATTTCTTGCATACTCTACATCTGGATCTTTTATCTTCATATCCAATTGGTATGGTTTCTTAACACCAGAAGTGCTAAGTTTTGTTCTTAAATCAGTGGAAGGTAACATATTAATTTTGGAAACATGGAGTTTTCCTTCCATTGATCTGGATATTTGCAGAGAATGAAGAGTTAAACCACTCCCTTGATTAGGAGTTGGTAACAGACCCTCTTTAATGGACAGATTCTGTGCCAAATTTGAAGAAATCAAAGAGGAAGACATTAAGGAATGTTTCTTCTTAGACTCATTCAGATGTTGAGACATAGAATGTCCAGAAGGAAGAGTAGTCAAAAGACCATCTCCTTTCCTTTGACTAACAAAAGTATCAGTCAAAGCTGTTCCTGGAGTAAAAACTACAGGAGCAGAAGAAACAACTAAAGAGTTATTCCTTTTCGAAGGGACTTTGTGTGGAAGACCACCCCCAGTTCTAGTAGAACTCGGTGAAGAAGAAGAGATAACTAAGGAGTTATTCTTCTCTGAAGAAATACACGCTGAAACAGACTTGGTTAAAGAACCAGAGCTGTTAGCGTGACTTTTGATTTGAGAATTATACGCTGGAACAGATTTGGCTAAGGAGCCAGTACTGTCAGCGTGACTTTTGAATGTGGGATTGCACACTGGAATAGATTTGGCTAAGGAGCCAGTACTATCAGCGTGACTTTTAGAGTTGAATTTGCACACTGGAACAGATTTGGCTAAGGAGCCAGTACTATCAGCGTGACTTTTAGAATTGAATTTGCACACTGGAACAGATTCGGCTAAGGAGCCAGTACTGTCAGCGTGACTTTTAGAATTGAATTTGCACGCTGGAACAGATTCGGCTAAGGAGCCAGTACTGTCAACGTGACTTTTAGAGTTGAATTTGCACGCTGGAACAGATTCGGCTAAGGAGCCAGTACTGTCAGCGTGACTTTTAGAATTGAATTTGCACGCTGGAACAGATTCGGCTAAGGAGCCAGTACTGTCAGCGTGACTTTTAGAATTGAATTTGCACGCTGGAACAGATTCGGCTAAGGAGCCAGTACTGTCAACGTGACTTTTAGTTACTGTCATCTTCGAGCGCACAAGAGTGTACGTGCTTGCAGTGGAGTTCTTGCCAGTGTTAGGAGTAGACACTGTGGCAGAGACTTCACCATTGACTGCCAACTGATTCTTAGGGACATAGACAGAGTGTCCCTTCGACTTGGCAGTAATGATGGAGGCTGGAATGGGCTTGCCACCCTTAGCCCGCTGCATTTCTTCATAGGCGAGTTGATCGAATTTGATCGTCATCACCTTCTTCATCGAGCCGATTGACGAAGTGTCGCATTGAGTTGTTACCATCTCAGAAGAGGAGATGGTTTTCTCCAGCAGAGTCGCCAATTTGTTTTCCATAAAAAAATTCTCTTTATTTGTTGTGTTTCTGGGAAAATTACAACTGTAGGAATCCGATCTAGAAGACGATCGCTTTATCCTTTGGACTATGCGAAGAAGAAAAGCTCTCAAAATTTTGACAGTAGATATTAATGTATCTGTACAATGAATGAGAAAAAAAGAACTCTATTTATAGAGTCAAAACAGTAACTGAAAAGATAACTACCTCACCACTGGTGCATTTGAAAAGTCACGCAGACTCTAAATACACGCAGGGTTAGTGAGTAGTTACTGGACGTGGCCCATAACTGTTGGACACATGGCATTAGTACATGGGTCGTGTGCAAGTTACTGGGCACGCGAGAGAGAGATCGGTGGCATGGCTGCCACGTACTCCAGTTGAAATGAAATCCACGCTGTCTTGCTGAAGGCAAAAATCCACGCAGTTTCGTTGACGCAGACTCGTTGAAGGCGAAATCCACGCAAGCTTTGAAGAAGAATACTTCAGAATTCACACAGGCTTTGAGAAGAATAACTCAAAAATCCACGCAAACTTGAGGAAGGAGAAGGTTCAGAATCCACGCAAACCGCTAGCTGTCTTGATTTGGCACGCTTCGTCTGACACAAAATCTCTGACATTGATTATATTGTCAGCCGCATTAAATGAAGATAAGACCCAAAGTCACGCCAACTTGGTGAAGAGTGAGTCTTGCTAAGGAAGATTTCAAAAATCACGCAAAAGACGGCGATGATCTCTCGAGTTCTGTGCATACGTGGCATACGAGGAGACATTTCTCGACTGCTGTGTTGTCAGTTATTATGATTCTGACTATGGCTGAGCTGTCTCTGCGTGATTTCTAAAGGAGATGGACAGGCAGAACTTAGCGTATCTTTTGTGCTGCTTCTCGGATCACTCTGCGTGACTTGTTCTGATCAACTCAGCATGACTTCATTTTTGAGGCCTACACTATCGTCAGGGCCAAATCAATACCCCGACTGAACTCGGCCGTCTGACGCTGCTGCTGGGCCTATTGGCCTCTATGAACAGCTGGAAGAAAGTGAACAGTTGGACTGCATCAATGGATCCTGAAGGTGGCTGTTGCTGCTAGAGCATCTCTGGAATGACTGGGCTCTGCCTGTGAACTGGTAGAGGGGCTCCTCCGAATGCAGCTGAAACACCCACCCCAGCTGTCTTAACTGGGGCTGCGGTACCGGGGGCTGGCTGCTGAGGACAAGAGGTGGCAGACCTCTCATCAGTATCCCCCTGCCCTGGGCGATGAGATCTAGTCTCGACCATCCTGGAGACAGATCAAACAAGAAAACAATTTCTGAGAATGAGTCGAAATAGAAAAGGAGGACAGTTTTTATTTAATGGAAGACAATAGGCAGCAATTTTAGATAAAAGGAATCTGATTAAGAGTTTTTCCTAATGTGATTGAGTACCTTCAAAAATATCCTAATCCTACTACAGGTTGCAGTGATACGCTAGTTCGAATACCACCGCAATTCTAATTATGACCTGCATGGGCCACCACTAAAAACATGTCACGACCCGTACCCAGTATAGGGGCACGAGAAGTAGGTACGTCCAGCCAATGCCACATGTCAGCGGTAGAACGCTGTCCTAGGTCACATACATCTAACAGTTATAAGGTACCTGTACAGATATACTCTCCGAATGGAGGAATAATATAAAGTACAACTCAATCACAACTAAGGAAGAAAGTATGATAAGATAGATAGATAATAACAACAGAATTCACAGATGAAATATGATAGAAGAGATAATCCAAGTGTCTAAGATAAACATCTAACAAGATCCACAATCCACAATCTCTAGTACAATATCCAAATGAAATACAACTGAAATAAGAAACCTAAACTAAGGGAGTGTCGTCAGCAAGTAATGGATCCTGCTGGAAGTCCAGGTCACAGGTGTCCTCTAGTTCTGTCCCATATTAGGTGGTGCAACATGCCTCATCCTTATCCTCTGTAATATTTTTAACAGGTCCAGTCAGGACGGGAGTAAGCACAATTTATCTCACGCAGTTCATATCATGACAGGAATATAATATAGGCAATAAAGTAAAATACATAAAACGCTGAAGAATATACATGAAGTAAAAGAGAAGACTGTAAAGAAATATCTACTATAAATAGAGAACTAACAGTGAACAAAAGATTTAGAGTACAAGATAGACATGTGAACGACTTGATAATAAACATGAGAGGTTGTAATGGCTACACTACTTTGGAAATGTCCACATGACTAGTTCTACTCCCCCATCCCCAATCAATACACAAGGATCCGTTTAAGTTATGTTATTGTACATGATATCAAATGGGGGACCATAAATGGGTGCACATGATTATAAACATAGGGGCTCCATGAACATGAGAGTACATGAATCACGAGAGTGCACATGAATTGTGAAAGCACAGGAATACATGATGAAAGTAAAACGCACATGACATGATGTATCCGATGCTCCCGAGGGGGATAACATCGTATGAAAAGATCCATATAGTACTAATCCGTGTTTCCATCGTGACAGCATCAAGTAAAATAATCTAGAGCAAAAATATAGTCCTAACAAGTATGAAACGGTCAAAGATTGTACTCGCCTGATATCCTGAGTATCTGAAGTGAAATACTGCCTGAGGAGTGGTGTCTGTCTCCTATTTAAAACAGCACAAGTCACAACGTATCCAAAATGGTAAAATAGACTGCTACAATGCATTCTACATAATGTTTGGATCAATCTAGGCTAAAGTCAACCTTTGGTCAACTCTAGTCAACTACACTAGTCAAACTAGGTCAAGTAGGTCAAACCTAACCCAGACAAGTCTCACTAAGCCTAACCATGACTATCCTAGCATTCACACATCATCACAAAGCCATACAAGCCATCAACACACAATCTTATGTGTATACATTACCATATACACATATAAATACCTATAGGAAACCATATAGGCTATATCACATAGGCTATATGCCATATACAATCTATATTGGCAACACACATATTTATTTACCATATTTATATATATAATAAATTAATATAAGCAATATGCATATATATTACATATAGAGAGAGAGGAATAGAGTGACAAATGCATATATATGTGTGTGTGTCAATAGTGTGTACATTAGGTTTTCCTGTGTGTGTGTGTGTGTGTATGGGTGTGTGAGTGATATCAATGTATTCTCAGATTTTAGTTCATGTGTGTGTGTGTGTATGGGTGTGTGAGTGATATCAATGTGTTCTCATATTTCAGTTCATGTGTGTGTGTAGCATAGGGTGATGTGTGTGTGGTATCAATGTGTGGGTGTGTGTAGCATAGGGTGATGTGTGTTTCATGTTCCTGTATACAAGTGTGTGTCAAAGGGGTTCTCAGTTTTTATTCAAGTGTACATGTATTCTCAGGTTTAACATTTCATTGGGTACATGTGTATGAGTATGAGTGACAGTACATAGGTAGGATATGTTATCAGTTTACATGTGTGTGTGAGTGTGCTATATGAGAAAACAGTGCACACATACACAGTTCTCAGGTTTACATGTCAAATAACATTCGAAAACCCATAATCCCCATCCCATATGAACCCTAACATGTACATTAAACTCATACATATATAGGTGAACCAATCATTGCAATTTATCATTAGAAAATAGTTTAAAATACATTTAAATCTCAAAAAATCAACTAACTACCCTAGGTATCAGAAATTTGGGGAATTGACAAATTCGAAATAAAATACAACTAATAATCAAATTCAAAGGTTGGTAAATGAAGTGCCACATGTGAATGTGTCGTGCAAGTGTTTTGGTGTCCTAAAACTGGACACAAACATGTCCAAGACCAATCCAACAATCAAGTCACACTAACAGTGCACAGTCTCATGCACGTGTTCACTGCATTCGTGGACACGACACAGTACAAATCAAGACACGTGCTCGTGCCTGGGGGTTCTCCTAGGATAGGGCTACACCCTAGACAACCTGCAACGTGTCCCTAATGTGTCCATAATGGATACGAGACCCGTATCAGTGCGTGTTATGCGACTGTGTGCGCACAGCGCGTGTCCAGTGTGGGTCAGATTGCTCCTCGTGTAGTGCACCATATGATCCCAAATTTTGGGAGGGTGATGACAGACATTGCCCCAACACTCTCCCTAAAATTCCTATATCCATGTGTCCTGTGCGAAGAGAACTCGCAGTCGGGCAGCAGGACAATGCCCGCGCATGTGTAGTGGGCGTGTTCGTGTCCGGTTTGGACACGGACACGGCTCAAAATTGACTCAGTAAAAAAGGAAATCCATACATACATGTAAATCATCTTTTCTATCCAAACACTTTTCCAAAACAGTAAAGTAAATCCCATTGAGGCATTTTTACAAACACCTAGAACTAGGTTATGATACGTGTCCGATACGGACACGAAATTAATGCAAACTTTCACAAATCATACACCACAGCTAGGGGATACCTAGATCTAGGCTATTATGCAAAGAAATCAGAATTAAAACACAATTTAGAGGGTTTACCTATAGTGTGTCAATGACAAGGAAAACCCCCCAAATATGATGATTCTCCTTGCTAGCCAAAAGTTCCAAATTGAACCAAAACTAAGATTTCTCTCCATGAACAAAAAATAGAGTAGGATTAGACTCTAATGCAAGAAACTAGAGTCAAAAAGGAATTAAAATAGAATAGTTATGAATTGTGGAAGAATGAACAATACCTTTTATTTCTAAAAGTTGATTTGATACAAAAAAGACAAGAACAAGAGGAAGAGAGACTTTATAGTGTAATCATTTATTCTCCTATTTGAAACTTTATTCTAAATGACTTAACTTGGGTTGACTTAAGTTAGACTAGGGTCTCACCATGCTAATCAAGTCACCATAGCTAGGGTCAACATCTAGGTTAGTCTCCAAAGTCTCAACTAACAAAGGTCAAAAATAACAATCTTCACTTCAATAATTCAAAATAAATTCAAAATTTACAAAATGACTAAAATGCCCTCTAGCTAAAATGTGGTAGTGACATCATACGCACGCAGGTAAGTAGCTACGTCTTTGAACAGTGAAGGCGTTGGCTGCGAAGGGAAGGGTATGACACCCTTCTGCGTCTGAGATTGGCACAGGCAAGTAGCTGCGTCTCTGGAGTGAAGACACTGGCTTCTGTAGTAAATGAAGAGGAGGGGGGCTACCACCATCTTCTTTCGGAGGTTGGCGCAGGCAGGTGACTGCGCCTCTGGCTTGAATGCTTTGTCTTCTTTAAAGTGCTGAGTTACTGATATGCTTGTGTGAGGCTATGGCCACAAGAAAATCAGAACATGCTTCGGTGAAGATCAATCTTCCAGCGTGTGTATCGAGAAGAAGAAAGGCTGAGCTTCGATGAAGACTGCATCTCTTGTAGATCCCTCTAGGCTTCTTTTGAATCTGTACCAGATCCTTTGTAGAAGATCAGAATTAGTCCCTTATGTATGGTCCTGATGTGTCTGTACTAGACTTTGGTAGACATGACAATAAAGAAAGTTCTCTCCATATCTTCTATTTTGTCTTTTTAGTAATGAGCCTTTGTCTTTTGCATCTTCTGCGCTTTAGCGAAGGGATGTCTTCAGCTGAGATTTTTTATGCTTCTACAAGGTTGATAGCTTAGGTCTCACACAGTGCACGTGGGACCCTAAGCCGTACCCATTTTCTGTACTTATTCCTGTACTTACCCCAGCAGGTCACATATGCTAGCTGTATTTCAAATATTGTACACATAACATGTCTTGTACTTCAGGTTCAGGATTTACTTCTTGTACTTTATTTTCTGTACTTCCTGTAATTTACATTCCTGTACTTTCATGTTATTTTACTGTACTTTATATTTCATGTTCTCCTGTACTCTTTTTTATATCATGATGTTCTTGTTCATTACCTAGAATTGTACTTTGCTCTGCTTCTAACTGGATATGTTGCAAGTGTACTTGAGGATACCCTTCCACCTTATGGGCAAGAGCCCGGGATCTTAACTGAGCAGGATGGAGCCATGACTTAGCTAGAAGTTTCAGGTTTATATTTGTTTAGCTTTACTTCTAGATGTTGTATATTAAGAGTTCATAGTTGTATTTCATTCTTGTTACCGGATTTGTCTTTGGTACTTTTATGTATAAATTATATTATGACTTATGGATTATGTTGATCATTCTGGGACGGTTAGATGCTGTAATGTTTACTTTCATGTTATTCTTGGAGTTTTTTCTTAGATGTTTATAGGTTACTACGTTGAGTCTTCCAACGTAGGCTGGACGTGTCTGACTCGTATCCGAATATTAGGGAGCGGGTCGTGACATGCTTTTAGTGGTGGTCCATGCAGGTCTATCCTAATGGCACCTAGGCTATAGAGTGCTATTGGGGGACCTGTTAGACTAAGGAAAGCTCATCACAACATATGATTGCGAGAAAATATTTATGAGTATATTTTACTAAGTAAGGTTATCCATATTAATTAATAGGTTTACTTATTATCTATAGTTAGGCCATTTTAACATTTTTCTATTTTGTAGATGGTTCAGACACACAACATAGGAACTATCGATTAACTTGCACTTGATGCTTATGAGCTTCCACCACCGTTTGTCGCCTCTACTATCACCATTGGTAGTACACAGTTGATGGAGATGTTCCAGGAGTTCCTTGATGCCCAGAGGGAGCAAGCCGTTCTTTTTCAAGCCAAACTTGTAAATGCGCTTTCCGAGCCAAGAAAGACTTCTTATTCCCTGCCTCTCGCATCTTTGGACTCTTCCGACACCGAGCGCATTTCTTGCACCGAAGAGAAAATCAAGAACCTGGAGGCACCACTTCTGAAGATCTTCCAAGTCTCTTAGGACCCGACTCCTCTGAAGGTTGAAGCCACCATCCAGGAGATCTTGAACATAGCACAGACAATAGAAAGAGACGAGAAGCTGAAGGCCAAGAGAGACCTGAAGACTTATGGCGGAGTTAGAAACTACTCTTTACCCGTAAAGCATCGCAACACTCAGACATCACCTCTTCACTTGCACCATCAGCCACGTTATCAGAGACAGATTCAGACCTACCTTCCTTGTGTATTCTGCAAGAGGACGGGACACCATGTTGTCAAATGTCGTAAGAAACACGGACTCTGCCTGTTCTGAGGATCTTAATCCCACCAAATGAAGGATTACCAGTAGGTCGCAGATCACAATGGCCGAGGAGCACCAAAATCTCGGCAACCAGTACTTCAGCCACAGCGGGAGATTCAGACTCAGATCCAGACGTCAATCACTTGTAACTTCTATCATCGCCCAGGACACCTCTACGATGAGCGCCACAAGAGACTGAGACTATGCTTGTTCTGTGGATCTCCTGCCCATTAAGTCAAGGATTGTTTGGAGGTCGTTGATCGCGCTGCCCAAGGACGAGCATGAGGAGCACCATGACTACAGCAAAGGGACCTGCCTCTCCAGATTCAGCAATCATATGGAGCACTATCGCAGGGACTAGCCTACGTCAGGATAGCTGAAGACGTTGAAGAGATTCCAGTCCCGGAGGAGTACTGAAGACAAACTGAAGACAGAAGATATTTCTGCATAGTTGGAGAAGGCCGTGGATTGTGATTCTCAATTCAATTTCTTTTAGATTTTTTCACGTAGCACCTAAAATTCCCTTGTTTTCATTTAAGAATTGTTAGACTTTATTTTCTATTCTGAACCTTGGTGGCTATTCAAGATGAATTGCTTCCTATTTTAGAGAAGGCCGTGGATTGTGAAGACAAAAGATATTTTGCAACTCTGTTCTTATTCAAGACTTTTCTATTCGATAACTTATTTCATATTCGTTATACATAGTTGGTTTCCTATTTCAAAATTTTGTTTTATTCGAAATTTTGTTTCCTAATCAAACTTTGTGCTATTTGAGATATACTTATACTCGAGAATTCATTTCAAACTTTTGTCCTCATTCAAAACATTGTTTGAACTTTCGTCTCTATTTGAGACTTGTTTGAGATTTTGCTTGATACTTGCTTTCTATTTGATATACCCTATTTTTGTATTCACATTCACGACTTTGTCTCCTATTCTTGGCTTCCGTTCGAATTCCATCAAACCCTATGTTATTTAAGATTTTATTCCCTATTTGAGATTTCGTCTTGAAACCATGTTTCTCATCTAAAACTTTTGTTTCTATTCTAGACTTATTTGAGATTCTGTCCTTATTCGAGACATTGTTTGAAGATTTCGTTTCTATTTGAGATTTTGACTCGTTTCCTATATGAGATTTAGTTTTCTATTCGTGACTTGTTCCCATTCAAGAATTTGTTTCTGTTTACGACCTTGTTTGACCTCGTTTCCTATTTGAGATTTTGCTTGTTTCATATCCACAATTCGATGCTTATTTCTTATTCACTAATTGATACTCTGTTTTTTATTTGCTATTCGTGGCCTTTCTTCTTGTTCGAGATTTTCTATTCGAGGATTGCTTTCTATCCACAACTTCGTTGAATTTTGATTTCTATACGATACTTTGCTTTTTATCCACCATACGAAACTTCGTTTCTTATTTCAAAAATCTTCTTGTTTACTTCTTTAGTACCTAATACTCATTGTTGGATTTTTTTTTTTGCTTCTTAGTATCTAGTAAACTCCTTGTTTTTAAGAGCAGCTAACATTACCTTTTATCATGACTTGGGTTATTGGAAATCATTTTGAATTCTTTGAAATCCCTTGGAATTCCTGTGGATAAGGTTGAAAGACTATTCGATGACCTACTAGGGCGTGGAAGTTGTGCGCTGCAGCCATTGTTTGGATTATGGAGACTGAGAGTTCACTGCAGTTAGCAGCGCACTAACGAGGCATGAACTCTAAGTTGAAGTGATTTCAAACATTCACAGGTTTTCGAGTATTATTGAGACTTTTTTCTAAATTCTTCATACATATATTGACCTTTGTGTTACTTCGCTAATAATTATTTAAAATGAATAAGTTGATAGAATATTCGGTAAACATATCGTTATTTGAGTCACGGGACCAAAAGTTCACTACAGCCACCTGTACACTGGCGGAGTAGAGATTCTAAGTAAAGTGACTTGAGATACATATATGTTTCGAGTGCCATAGAAACTATATTCCATTTTATATGATTATTGATTTCCCAAATATTTGCACTTTCACCTTAATTGATACTAATACCCCTGGGTTGTTTCTATACATCTTCTCAATCAACCCTTGCAATTTCCTTTCTTGTATTTTATCGTTGGGTCACTTGAGTTTCTTAATACCTTGCTAGATTATGATTTCGTTCCACCAGTTTTTTTCTACTCGTCGTACTTACATCTCGATCGTCTTTTATCTATACTTTGATCATACATGATGACTGAAATTCCATTTTAATCATGGCTAAAGTAGTTCTGCTAGAAACCATTTTTCTGTTCCCATCTTGCCTCAACTTTGATTTAGTTGATCGTGCTGATAACTTATTCTTCTAGTCTTGATTAGATTCGGTTCTATGACATGTCTAATTTAGTTGCTCAGTCTCAATTTTATTCTTGATTGCTTAGCCATACCTACTGTACCCATTTGAATTTCGAGGACGAAATTTTCTAGGGGGAGATTTATAACCCCACTTTTCAAATTTTTCTTAAATTTAAAGCTTTCCCCTAAATTGAGTTGCTTGAATAAATAAATTATTATTTTAAATTATTTGATATCTTGAGAAGAGATTTGAATTAATTGGCTTGAATCATAATACATTACTTTGTTATAACTAGTTTGTATGGTCCAAAACTCTAACTAACTTTCCTAACAACTTTTAGGGGTAATCTGTAAATACCCAATTGTTGAGGAACTAGTTACAAATTACCTTTTTCTTCCAATTCCCTATTTAAACCCAACATTCCATCAACCCTCTCATTTGTTCAACTCCATCCAGAAGAGAAGAACATAAACTCCTCTTCTTTCTTAATTTCACCTTCTTCCTCGAATTCTTTTTGAATCTAAGTCCAAGTGTGCGAGTGGCCATGGCTGAAGCATTCAAGAACGGGGCCAACTGTTAGGAATTCACTCCTCTCTCTGTCAGAAACGAGGCAATCTCTCGACGGATCTGGACGAAGCATGGCGACACGACGGCGAGTGGCGGCTGGAGAACTCCTATTTCCGCCGAATTCATGGTGAGTCCATTCTAAACCCTTGAGTGCGTTGGATCTTGATTTCGAATTTGTCTATTGAATACTCATGATCTAGATCGGTCTGATCTTTAAATCTGAACTTCCAAATCGAACGTGATTGACCTAATTCTTTGATCGGAGGAATCAGACCGAAGTTCATCCTTGGATATAACCGATCTTGAGTTCATAGTAAGTGTTTCGTCCCTGCATGCTTGAAATGATCGATTAGTACTACAGAATCCAAATTAATATTATTCGATCTCTGGTCGTGTTTATTCTGGCAAATTGATTTGATCGATTAATATTTTTCTTGAGATCTGATTGACGCATCTAGTGAGTGTCGAATTCTTCTTGATCGATTTATTTAAGTGTTCTGTATGTGTGTTTGTTTTGTGAGCATGTATCCTCTGTTTTGTTGGATTTAGAGGACCGAATTTGAATCGATGGAGTTAGCTGACTTGTGGTCGCCACGATCAAGATTAATTTGAGAGTGAGTATGGATCCTGTTGATTCTTAATGGTTTTCCTAAGATTATAGAAATTAGAATTAAACTAACAACCTATCTTCTTGTAATGCTCGAAACCTGTTTGGTGATTTGCTGAAGCAGAGCGGAGATATTCACATCGGACATGTGGGGGCTTGTGTCCATTTGCTAAGAGTGTCTCAACTTCTGACTCAAACTCAAAAACTTCAGGTAATACTTTAGTCATCTAAATTTGCATTCATTTAAATCGTTGTTGAATTAATGGAGGTATAGGCGGGATGTGTTCGGGTTGCAGGTGTGATGATTGTGTCCATTTCCTCCGTTAGTATCTTATAGTGATCGTATTAGTTAGTGTTCAAGGACTGAGGGTGCTTATGAATGTTAGTAGCAAGGGTTGATTGGGTTGAGCACGCGGCCGTTCGTGAAGTCTGGTATTAGTCAGGCAGGGGTCGTTTAGGTTCACAAGTGTATCAGAGCCGTGTCCAGATCTTCGTGTCCAGATTGCAGTCATTACCTGTGTGTGTGTTCAGAGTCATTCTACTCTTGCGGTGGACATTTGATGAAGAGTTGATGCAGGACTTCTCTGGTTCTGAAGAGTAATAGAGTTGACAGGAATTTGAAGTTAAGCTGGGTTTGCCAATATGGCTATTTTAGTTATACCATCAGCCTGTATACTAATGTATTTTTAAAGGTTTTGATCTTATAATTTTTATTTTTATTTAACTGTAAAATGGAGAAGAACTAAAGAATATTTGTTATAAATTCTTGATTGTATGGCTAGACACTAGTAAATCATAAGAAGGTTAGTTTATGCATGATTAAATTGAGATGGTAAATCCCTGGTTTCTTTTAAAATGGTGAGTTAGTTATGAAGAATTGCAGGTGCATAAATGATTTTGGGTGTAAGCCTGCCATACATGGGCTGGACTCTTGATAATGTCTTTTAGATTTTCTTATAAGCTACTAAAGTCTGCATGATATTTTGCTAAGATTAGTTCGATTGCTGTGGTAAGATTGGTTGTGTTGAGCAAGTATTGGACTAAATAAAATAGGGTGGGCTGGACTTTGGACTTAGATTATGTTTGAATATATAAGTATGTCTGTTAAACCAGAAAGTTAGTATAACTGTAAGGGGTCACTATAACAAAAAGACCTATTAATGACACTTGTCAAGGAGTATTAATGACGGCTGATACATAAGCGTTATCAAGTTGAGAAATACCTTTTTTCTATGACGGTTTGGGCTAATTCTGGGCTTTTTATAACGTTTATAAAACAAAACGTCATTAATATTTTAGAGCGGTGGCAAACTTGTAATTCTTTCACTGTATAAAAGCTCAGTGGGAGAGAGAAAATTCATTTCTCATCCATTTTCTAATGGAGCAACATCTCTCCTCCTCAAACCTCTTCTCCCCCAATTTTCCACTTTTTATTTTTCCTTCTTTTCGGTTCGACTCTAATTTCTCTCCCAAACTCCAGATCTACGCAAAGGTTCGATTTTTCTTCCAATTTCTCTTCGGTTAGGGCTTATATTTTGTTTATACTTCATCGATTTCTAGGGTTTCTGATGGATTTCTTCTTCGATTTCAGGAAGAAGACGATGGCAGGAAAGGGAGGTAGCCTTCTAGGGTTTCTGATGTAGATTGGCCAGATAGATGAAGATGCACTCGCCCAAAAAGTTTTTGGATATTTGAGATGGGATATATATGAATGTGTCAGAGACGATGCAATATGCTAGGGCATGGAGCTTCAGATGAAGGCTGAATATAAATTAACTTACCTAGAGGTAGAATTATTCTTTGTATATTTCACTTTAAATTTATATAGCTCTTGAAATCCTGATTTTGAAAGCGATCACTACCTTTTCAGTTTTGTAGATATGATCTATATTTAAAAATGGTCTATATTTAAAATACTATGAGAAATTTCAGTTTACAGAACTCCTAATGCTTCTGATTTGAAGTCCATACTTTTTACATGTTAAGCAGGCTTTAGTATAGTGATTTATTACTACAATAGTTTTTGTGACCATCTTGTGCATCCAACTTTTATGGTAAAATAACTTTCAACCTCCTCCGAGAACTGTATCAGTTTCTAAATTTGTAATACACAGATGCAGAGATGTACTAAGTTATTGAAACTAAATATCTGAAGTGCCAAAACAATAGTTCCAGATGAGGAAACCCTGATTCACTTTTTCTGATATAGAATATATGATTGCAAGTAAGTTAAGAGTCGTTCTTCTTTTTCTTTTGAGGAAACTTAGTTTTCGTTAGATTCTCTTCCCTGCATGAGCATGAGTACATTCTAAGGTACAAATGCCCATGCTGAGTATGATAAACATCCTCTTATCCAATAAAATATATATCCAGTAAAATAGAGAAGACATGTTATTTTCTTTGGTTGGTTTAACATAATTTATAGCATTAAGGAGAAATATTGCACATGATGCAGCACATATTTTCTGATATTTGAATTGTCTATTTTTTTAAACTTCTCTTGGTCCATGTTTTTCCCCCTTTTTTCTAGAACGTGAAGGCAATGGGTAATTCTTGGCGACAATATCATCCTCCAAACTTATTGGCATGCCAAACTAAGAACACAGTGGATCGATCATCTTCAATCCTTAATCTTTTGACATATTTCTTCACTTGCTAGCCTTTTTTCCCTTGAATTAATAGCCATGACTATGGAATTAGTCTGTGAAGCACTCTTTTCACTTGGAAAATTTGAACTCTGAGACAACCAATGGGATTATTGGATACATTTACCTCAAATTATACTAGGATGTCATACTCATAGGATTATATCATAGCGATACCTTATCTGTTTATTCAGTGCTTGCAAATGCTTCATTGTCAAGGGTCCAAATATCCTTTGTTAGTAAATAACCACATTCATCCTTTACTAAATTCTCTTTGAAGTAACTCCATGTATGAGTTACTCAGCACTTAATCAGTAATCATCCTAAGTCTTGAGTTTTGTTGTTTAGTAGCATTTGAATGCAAAGTACTTCAAATTTGATATGCACAGCTCCCACTTCAAGTATGAAAATTTTCACATTTGATTATAAGATGAAGTGTTAGCTTTTTGCAAGTTTTCATCTAGCCTGAGCTTTAGGAGTAAAAACATCACATTTAAATGGCTTAAATCCATCGTCAAGGGATTATATCAAGCAAAGGCAGTGCAAGATTTTATTTATTTGCAATGCATGGTTCTTAGGTTTCTGCAATTAAGGAAAAAAATAACATAAAAAGAGTTATTCAATTGATAATGTAAAGATATATTAGTGATAATACGTTGAGGATGGGCGGAAATGAATACACTTGTCAGTTGTTTAGGAAGCATCATTTGAAGATCAGATGAACATAAATTATCTGGGATGGTCTAGGCATGCATCAGAGACTTGTTTGTGTTAAAACTTTAGAATACTTGTAAAAACGTTTAGATTGCAAGCTATATCCTAGAGGGCTTAGCTCTTGTTATATGGTTTGCTTCTTAGCATGACATAGGTGATTCAAAATTTAGAACTCATATAAAATGGAATTTGTTGGATCAGTATTCCCAAACATCTGGGAGAAAGGCTTCGTTGCTGTTTATGTAAAACAGAATTGGCTTTCATTGTTTTGCTTGTGTAAGAAATTTCAGTCCCATGATGGAAAGGTGTTTAATACTGCATGTCCTAAAGAGGAAAAAAATCGTGTTTACATATAATAGTCATGTACCAGTCCACAAATGCACACACACACACGGGTCAGGTGAAGACGCTTTAGCACTTTAGGTGCAATTTTCACTCTCATGGCAGCAGATTTGGCACTCACATACTGGCGTATTGGCCACGAGAAATGTTTTAGAACCATAATATTTGAGTATATGGAACATAAAACAGAACGTGGTCTGGTACTTGGTAAGGAATATGGTATAATAGGGGTGGGCTTCTTTGGGTCACCTAGTTGGAATGAAATAAACCTGGAATGTGTAGATTGGCGCTAGTGGTTCAACAACTAGAGCTCTACAGTTCTAGTTCGTGAGCACTGAACAGAAGTCAATTGTGTTGTCAATTAATCCGTAATATGTCATGTTTTTCTTCCTATCTTCAATATTTTCACATATTGCTAACACTGAATTCTAGGAGTATAGTTAAAGGTGAGCTAAAGCGATAGTACTGGACGCATTAAAATCAGCCCCAGAAAGAAAATCTTAAAAGTTCAATCACATGATATTTGACCCATCAAAATCTACCAAGTAGGTAATAGCCTCATTCAAACAAGAATATAGATAATCATGCCCTATTTTTAGTGGCCCTCCTTTGACGGTTCTTAGAGTACATTTAGTAGTTAGTAGTTTTGGAACATTTTGGTTACACCATGATTGGTAACAAAGATTACAGAACAAAATTGCCCTAAGTTTCGTGATTTTACGGTAATTCCAGGTGGCAACATAATTTTATTAGAAAAAAGTATCTAACCGCTTAACTGTTTGACTACATGGTCAGCTTCTGTTGACGAACTAGAACTAGAGTGTTAGCTGTTGAGCCACTAGATCAGTTCTACATTTTTTTTACTTTAAAAAGTGAATTTTCTTCAATCTGTCTAAGTTTTTGAATTAAAAATATCAAATTAATTCAAGAGAAGGCTCTTGGATCATGAATATCTCTTCGCATCCAAGGACATCTCTTCGCTTCCAGAAGGTCTTTTGACTATACAGAGAAGCTTTTTGGGTTCAAGATGTATCTTGATTCTTGGGATATGCTCAAGCATTAAATCTCTATTTGCAAATCCAGATCGAATCGGTAATATACTACCACACACCAGAAACCAAAGATCATTAATTTCCTTGGTTAAGACGATTTGACTGAATGGCTAATAATATATTGATGTATTGCATTTATTTTGGCGTTAGTTCTTTTATTATCAATCTGTATGTTCCATAACAACAGGTTTCTCGTTTCCTTTTTCCTATTTGAGTTACATTCACCACATGTAGTATTAATACAGCTAAAATTGGCTTCAATCAGCTATCAACTTCCTCACCCTGTCATCACTTTCCGGTGTTTTATCACTTTGGATGAGAGGAAATTTTTAGGCATGTGGTTATTTGTTTTCTTACAAAATTCCTGTTACAGTGCCTCATGCCACTGAAGTTACATGGTCATGAGAGTACAGCACATTCCTGACTGTCTGTGTTCATTTCATACAGAAAATAGTTGGTGGTGTGACTGACTTGGCAGCTAGCCCAGCTCTTTATGAAAGGAATAAACAGATTTATACCTGTGTAATTATGTTACTTTTGTCACTATTCTTTTATATAATATCACGAGACTGGCAGCTAGCCCAGCTCTTTATTGTCCAAAAGAAACAAAAAAAGGTTGTGTGGATGATTACATTTTTTATCAAGGATTACTGTGTTGAATCAGAAAAAAGACTAATCATTTTTTTTTCCAGTCCGTTTTGGAGCAAAACTCTAGTTGGCCCTTGAGGAAATTAACCTTGCTATATTGACTCTTGGCCAATGTTTTGTCATTTCTGAGCAACTCAGGAGAAGTAGAAACTCTATCAAAGGTTGAGGTATAAGGATCATGCTTGGGTTCTTCTCATTTGAGGTCACTACTTGGTTTTACTGAGGAAATCTGTTCCAAAATGTTGTAATTGTGACTTAATTTCCTTTTTCTCTTTGTGTTGATAACAACAGGAAGAGTGCAATGGGATATCTGGCCTCTTCTCTTAGTATGCACTCCATGCATTGCTTTGTGAAGGTATCTAGTTGTAAGTAATATATGTCTTTTACTGAGTTTGTTTCTGTTATATAAATTTCTAATATATAAATTTCTTGTTAACTTTCTTTAATTTATTGGCTTGGTAAAATCCAGGTTGATTGCTAGGCTCACATTTCAGCGTTGATTACTAAAGTGCTAAGCTGACATTTCTAATTTTTTGCAAAAAGGGCACAACGTGACGCTGAGGTGCATGCAGGCGCTGGTGAGGGTTCAGGCGAGAGTAAGGGATCAGAGGATGAGGCTCTCCCACGACGGCGCCGGCTGCAGCAGTACCAAGTCGTCGCTCAGCTGCGACACTACTTCTCTTTGGGACTCCCGATATCTTCAAGAGATGGCAGAGAGAAGATCCATGGTCAGAATCTACTTAAGTAAATATTTCTAATAATTTGGTTAGCAAAAGAGAGATTTATTCCTATTTTTGGGTACATTCTGTATTTAGATATTCAATGTAATGAAGATGTTGATATGCACTCTATTTTGAGAAATGTAATAAAGATGGTGATATATAATGTTAAGTTTTTGGAATATAATATACACTGTGCAGTATAGAGCATTATAAATATGCTAATTTGAATAGTATAAAGTGTTATAAATGTGCTGCATTGAGCCTATACATATTATCTTTTCATAACGTTTTAAAATTGTTCTGAATTGTGCACTATATATTAACTATTCATAACGCTTTTATAGAAACTATTTATGACGGTTTTTTTATAACGCTTTTAAAAAACATTTATAACACCCGTTTTCATAACGGTTGTTATGGAAAAAAAAAACGTCATGGTTCGTCATTAATGACGCTTTTTAGCCGTCATTAAAAGGGTTTTTTGTTGTAGTGGGTGTATTATGGCATTCTATACATAATGTTCTTTCCTAGTTATATCAGTACAACCTTGTAAACCTTATTTAGTAGCTGAACTAATAAGTATTTTAGATAACCTTTAGTTATTATATTACTGGGTTGGTAGTTGATACAAATAAATAGTGTGTTGCTAAATAACAATAACTAGTTTATCAATCAATTGACTATCTTGCCTTTGAATAGAGCTTACCCAACTTGTACCTACTATTCAGGAGGATATCCAGATCTACTACCCACTCTTGATCACTTGGAACAAGGCAAGTACTTTCTATGGTCTTGTGCATTTACATTCATTTCTTGTACTCCTTTTGATGATACGATGTGACACGATATCATGTACTCTTATACTTTTATGTTCTTGTATCTACTTATAGTCAGGGAGGGGAAATACACTAGCTATTTGACCAAACCCAAAGATCAGAGATTCAGGTTGATATAGCTTAGGTCTCACACAGTGCACGTGGGACCCTTAGCCGTACCCATTTCCAGTGCTTATTCCTGTACTTACCCCAGCCGGTCACATATGCTAGCTGTATTTCAAATATTGTGCACATGTCATGTCTTATACTTCATGCTCAGGATTTACTTCTTGTACTTTATTTTATATACTTTCTGTACTTTACATTCTTGTACTTTCATGTTTTTTTTACTGTACTTTATATTTCATGTTCTCCTGTACTCTTTCTCATATCATGATATTCTTGTTCATTACCTAGAAATATACTTTGCTTCGTTCCTGACTAGATATTTTACAGGTGTACTTGAGGATACTGTTCCACATTATGGGTCAGAGCCCGGGATCTTAGCTGAGCAGGATGGAGCCATGACTTAACTAGAGATTACAGGTTTAGATTTGTTTAGCTTTACTTCTAGATGTAGTACATTGAGAGTTCATAGTTATATTTCATTCTTGTTACCGAATTTGTCTCTGGTACTTTTATGTATAAATTGTATTATGACTTGTGGATTATGGTGATCATTCTGGGACGGTTAGATGCTGTGATGTTTACTTTCTTGTTATTCTTGGAGTTTTTCCTTAGATGTTTACAGCTTACTACGTTGCATCTTCCAACATAAACTGGACGTGTTCGACTCGTATCTGAATATTCGGAAGCGGGTCGTGACAGACATGAATCAGGATGAACATGTAATCAAGTGAGACAAAAAATAATAGCAAAACGAAAATGTATGTAAATACCGTAAAGCTTGGCAATGTATACTTGCCTGGTGTTTATCCATTCCATGTTGAGACTACGTTACCCGCAATCAATTCTTTTCCTGCTAATGATGCTATAGCCCACAAAAATTCTACTAACCCAAACAAACAACCAAGAATTAATGTCCAACTATATCTTTATAGGAACAAGATCTCTATTAGAGTTTAGTTTGCAAAAATAATTCCTTTTATCAAAATAGTATATATATATATATATATATATATATATATATATATATATATATATATATATATATATATATATATATATATATATACTTAAAATACATAAACTTGTTCATTTGTTAATATCATAATAGATCTGAATTTCCATGTCGAAAAGCGATCACGTCCGTATTACATCTGAATTGCTTCTTGAAACATTCCAACAAAGTGTTATCTTATCATGTCCATATCACCTCCAAATAAGATACTTCTTCTTTTGTGACTCATGTTTTGTCACGTCCATATTACCTCTGGTCAAAACATTTCTACTTGCTATTCATACCTAGCACTGGGTATGCCAATTGTAGGTCTATAAATTTCTCTAGTGGTGTTATATAACCTGTCATGTCCATATTTCCTCTGACATGGTATTCATCGCAAACAAAATCACAGTATCACAGAATGTAAAATAAACCAGGAAAGCAAACTCTTTATTTCTTATCAAACACGAAACGAGCCTACATCAAAAAGTTTATTTCCTAAGACAAAGAAAGGAAAAGATACAAAGGACTACTGGGAGGTGTCGGTGCATAGCCCTTCTACGCGTTGGCGAAGAAATTCAATCTTCACTTGAGCTTTGACCATCGCCCGACGTTTGGCCTTTCATTGCAGTACTGTCTCATCTTCAAAGACATTAAGTTTGGTAGGGACCGTATCCAATTCGGCCTTCTGACTTAGCAAGTGTGCCTTGCATTGAGCTTGGGCTTCTACTTGTTGGCAAAGAGGTGATGCATCCTCACTCAATTGGTGAACATCAGCTTCCAGCAAGGCCTCTTTCTCATGTAGCCTCTGAATCTCCTCCCGAACGGCATCCAGACGTTTCATCACAACAAATTGACTAGAGATTTTGGTTTCTTCGGAAGATAAGAGTTCTAACTCTTTATTGATGGCATCTAGTACGCTCTGCTCGAGGGCCTTAAGATCGGCTGAGTATGCCGAACGGGCCACCGCGATCTCGGTTGAGAAGATCGACACCTCTTCCTTAATCAGGGTAGAGAGATCGTTCGACTGCAGCCTTAGATGATCTTCCAGCTCTTCTACGGATGCTTCAAGGCCATTTGCCATAACCTTCTTGCCGGGTCGAGCTCGTAGTGATACAAACTGAGCTAAAGCCGCGATCTTGGCTATTATGAACGACTGGCCTCGTTCCAAAGTACCTTTTACACTCCGGTTCAAGATGGTGTAGAAATCCTCGAGAATGAGTCTGATATACTCATCATCTTCGGCAGCAGAAAGAGGATTCATTGGCAGTATCATGCTCGAAGGACCCGTCAAAATTGGAGCATGTGTAATCACTGAGTTAGCTGCCTTAGCAAAATCTAAACGATAGGCGACAAGTACTGGGCCTGATGAAATGCTCCCAAAAGGGAGCACACCCGACGCTTTTGGATCCCTCGGAGGAACAAATGTCCCAGGACTAGCTCCAACCATGGTGGAGCCAATATAAAGTTTCGTCGGAGCCAAGGGCATTCCTGTCTCGGGTTTATTGCTCACCACAATCCCTTTTTCCTGGAAAGGTGACCCACCCATATCTCGGGTCGGTGCCGACAGCTCCCCTGAAATAAGTATCTTCCACGAGCTAGTAGTCTTAAAGACGATCATCAAAGAACCGGTTAGCAGCACAGTCACTCGCCCGGTACGGGATACTTCTTCTGACTCTGCCTCCTCAGTTGTCAAATCCATACTCTGATCGATGCTGGGCTTCGGAGGCTGCTTCTTCCTCCATCATCAGGACGGCCCAAGAAGCAGGTTCATTGGCAGTTGGCTCCTCACCAGCCCGGACATCTAGGTTCACCGCGGTTTCATCACTCATAATCGGCTCAGTCCCGACTATCCCCCGACACCTTTTCCCCATCAAAAGGCTCGGAGATTGAATCCTTTGTTGGGCCAAGGGTAGTAGGAACGGCTAACTCACTCCCGACCATAGGTCCTTTTGCGGGTTGTGACAATTCCGTTTGTAAACCTGCAAGATTGGGGACAACCAAAAGATTAGCGTCACGGAAGGTCACCCTGTGTTAAAAACAAATTTTACTTACCAGAGGGACCCGTATGGAGCAACTTCTGATGATGAGAATATACATCAGGTCCGAAAAGTACCCTGATGAATAATCAAATACGGAGTCATCATCTATTGTCGCCTCAACATCCACCAAAGGATTCCCCTCGTCGATTATGGCCGGATCCATCGGCGGCAGATCCTCCTCTTGGTTGGAAGAAGGTAGAGGGCTAGGTGCCTCCTGTTTGCGCCTAGACTTTCCTTTGGCAACCTACAAAAAGGAAAGAAATGGGTTTAATAAAAAGGCATCACTAAACCATAGCAACTACTGAATCATGAATTTCACTTACTAGAGAAATAGAAACGGTGGATGAGGCCTCCTTTTTTTAGAATGATCGCAGTTTAGTGGCTGCTACCTTCCTCTATTTTCTCTTCGGAGGCGATAGACTTGATCGTCCCCGTCGAAAGAGGACATTTTGGCTAGAACCGCCCAATTGATCCGAATACGCATTGGTGTCAAGCTCCATGATCAGCTATGCCCCACGTGGTACAAAGGTACAGGACGTAGTAAGAGCATCCTTCGAAGGCTTGAATTGTGTCCCAGAAGTGCTCTCAGTCATAGTCCAGAGGGAAGGTGTTCGCCGAGTAGTGGAATTTGACCGTAGAGTTTAAGGTGTGTGTCTCTTGTCTTCGCGAAGGAGCTGCAAAGTGCTCCTGGGTACAACCAGCATTATAGTATTGCCAGGCCCATGCACCGTGTTTGCCATTGATTGTAAAAGTACAGAACAATTATCGGAGGACTGAACTTAGACTCACAATACAAACTCGCTTGTACAAAGAAAGCCTAGGGACGAAAACCTAGGTACAGCAATCTAAGTACAATTATTTATTTTAGATTCTGTGGGGTGATGATAGAGGCTCGGAAAGGCGACGGCAGCCCTGCCTTACTCCTTGGACGATCGGTATGCAGCCTTGGCTCCTTGTGAAAAGATGGTTGGCGTTGACGAAGAAGTGCTCTTTTTGCTCCTCTGTTGCTCTCCTGGCTTCTCTCTCTCTCTGTGTATTCTCTCTCTGACACTGTATATTTTTATTCTTTTGTCGCCGGTCCTTGTGCAAAGAAATGATGCTGGCTATTTATAAGAGTGGGGTATGACCATTAGGGTTTGCTAATGATCATTGTTTTGGAATGTCGGCGCTCCTTCAATCTATCTGAACCCTTGGTCCTGATTACAATGAATCTCGGCCATTAATGAGGATAGCACCGAATCTTGTGAGCAATTAATGTTGATTGCTTTAACTCTCCATAATTGATTATACCAATGCCCGATTGCTCGCCATGTGTTCCATTGGCTTGATGATAAATGATATGCCTTGATCTCAGTAATTATGATGATGATGTCAAATATATTTGTTGAGATTCGATTAAATCGTTGATTGATCCGATGCCACGTGTTTTAATTGTGGGTCCTGCCAGAGCCGCATGGGATAGGCAAGACTTGAACCGCAGGGAGATAATCTTCATGAGCCGCATGGGACAGTGCTTCGTCGAACCGCAGGGAACGAACTCTCAATGAGCCGCATATGTATAGTCTTTACGAGCCGCTTGAGCTAGCGTTGTATTGAGCCGCAGGGGCTGAGCTCTCAGTGGGCCGCATATGGCTGATTTCTGCTAGTCATATAGGGTGACTTCTCAATGAACCGCATGAAGCTGTTCTCTATTTAAGCCGCATGAGATTTGCCACGTGGCAACCTAGGATTTCTGACGGATCGGGTCAGAGATCTTCTTCTTTTCCCGAAGAGTCTGTCATTATAGCAAAGTCATTATGACACTTTATGCCAGAGCCGCCTCAGTTGTCAAATCATGTCAGAGCATTAAATGAGGCCACTATTCAAAGGGCCAGCTGTAGGGAAGGATCTCAGGGGGACACGTGGCATGGATCGAGCCGCATATTCCTGCTGAACAGCATACACTCTCGAGCCGCATGAGACAGAGAGTCTTCCTTTGAACTGTATAAGATAGCTCCCATATGAGCCGCATGGGCTTCGTATCCGGAGCCGCATGGACCATTATTCTGATATTTTCCATGCTTCTACAGGACCCCCTTCAAAGTTTTCAATTTGCAAAATTGAAATACTTTGAATAAGAAGCATGGTCCCGTTTATGTCGCATAAGCGTCCCAGCCGCATAGATTCATCTGTCCGCATAGGCTCTTTGCCACGTGTCCTGACTACGTGTGCAAATCTTCATTAAATGCTCTTGATTTGTTTTCGAATTAATGCCGTCTTTTGGGGGAGGATCCCAAACTTTTTATTCTTTTGATTGTCCAGTTTGCCTCGACAGCCGAAGGGTCGATCTCGTCGTACGAGGCGTCGGTTCATAGTCCTTCTGTCTATAAATATGCGTATGTTCGGTTGGATTTTTTTAGACTTTTTCTTGACCAAAAGCTTCTGTCTTTGTCTCCTTCCTTCATCTGATCAACCGAAATGGCGCCTAGGATTTCCAAAGTTGTGAAGAAGGCCGCGGCGAAGAAAAAGAAATCAGCTTCGTCTTCGACTTTCGTTTCCCCTGTCCGCCTTGACGTTCACGTCGCCATCGAAGGTAACAACTGTGTAGAAGATAGGGTCTGCTCTACTGCCTACTTTGTGTACAAAACCACGTGGTTCGCATACATGTCCTCTGATCGTGCCGCATGGGATGTACCCCATGTCTGAGCCGCATACAAGTTCAACTTACGTAGTCTGCATATATATCCTGTGACCGAGCCGCATGGAGTATGCTCCATACGAGTTACGGGGTCCGCCTACACATCTCATGATCAAGTCGCATGGGGTATGCTTTATGTAGGAGCCGCATGTGAGTTCAACTTACGTGGTCCGCATATACGTCCCATGACTTGAATCCGCATGAGGTTTTCCCTATGTTCGACCCGTATGCGAGTTGCCTTCAACGAGCCGCATGACTCTTTAGAATATCTTTTGCTTCATTTTGTTGTTTTGTTCTTGCAGTATCTCCGCTGGACGCTGAGGTTGCAGTAACAGAAGAGCCGCCACCTCCTGCCATTGACCAGGGGTCTCCCTTTGTGACAGAGACGAAGAAGGAGGAACCGTCGTCTGCGCAGGATGGTCTCTCTCCAAATGTCAAGGCTGTTGGGGGTGGTAGCTCTGGGAATTCTGATGCTCCTATTCTGGACGAGGATCTCCTTCAACTGCATCCCTCGTATGTGAAGTGGTTGAGGGAGTGGTATATGCGTTTCTGTAACTAGGTTTTAGGGATTCCTTGTATGTTTCTGTCTGTTTAGCTGTGGTTTGTGTTTTTCCTTTTCGTCTGAAGAAGTAATGAAGAATTTCCTTTGGTTTTTTGTTTGTTAATTGTGTGAATGTAGCTGGACATTCCAATGAATGGAATGTACTTGCTTCCCTCTTTTCTTGTAATGGTTACCTTTGGTTCTGTGTGAACTTTGTATCCCTAGTGTAGATTATGACTGGGTACTTATTCTGAAAGAGTGGGGTTATATCAAATCTGGGGACTTTATTCCTCCAGTGGAATCTTTGCTCGTCTGGGCGACGTAGTTGACTTCAGAGTCAATGTGTCGAACTAGTCAGTGGTTTGAGCGGTCGACTGCCTCGCTGACGGACTATTTCTTGACGTTGTGTGCCTCTGAACCATAGTTGTTCCTCTGTCTTGTCTTGCTTGTTTTCTCTTTATTTCTATCTTGTAGCAGCGATATAATCCCGGAGGATGTGGAACTTTGAAAGTGGATATGTTTCATCTCATCTTTTCTTTCTTTGTACTTGGGTGTTTTGTGGAACTGGACTTGCTGGGGGATTATTTGTGGACCTGTTATCCTATGCGTACCTTGGTTTTAGGTACGGATAACAAGTTTGGACAGGATGTCCGGAACAGCCGTGGTAAAGTGGTCATGGATGTTCTCGGTGCTAAAAAAAAAAAGGAATGCCGTAGAGCAGCTGGGCTCCCGGGGCATGGTGGGGTAGTGAATTTATGCTAAGAAGCTTAGCAAAGAAATATTTGTGGACCTATTATCCTTGGCGTACCCTGGTTCGGGATACATATAATAGGGTAAAAGGAAAACCAACATATTTGCTCAGAGGTCATGAGGACATGGCAAGTATGAGGGTTTTACCGTGGAACCTTCCTGCTCAGAGGTAGTGAGGACATGGCAGGGGAGGTTTCACGGGGGATATTCGTGGTCAACAGCGGACATTTGTGGACCTATTATCCTTGTCGTACTCCGGTTGTGGGTACAGATAATAGGTCGAAAGGAGACCGACATACTTGCTCAAAGGTAATGTGGACATGGCAAGCATGAAGGGTTCTTCGACGGAGCCTTCCCACTCAGAGGTAATGATGACATGGCAGGAGTGGGCTCAATGAAGAGGGAGTACATAGAACGACTCAGAGGTAGGAGAACATGGAGGTTCTATGTGAGGGGCGGTTTATTTTTGGTGGAAGTGAAAACGATTCAGAGGTAATAAGGACATGTCCATTTTCGGAAATTTGTGGATCGATTACCCTTTTTGTGCACTGGGAGTGCGGGTATTGGATCATGAGGGAGGATCTCTTCCAGGGAAGCAAGTTCAGAGGTATAATCATACGTGACTTACTATCTGAAAGAGTGACCGAAATGTGAGTTCAGAGGCACCAGCGGGTCCATAACTCGGTAAATTAACATATTGAGAAAGTGGGAGTCCAGCGGCACCAGCGGGTACATGACTCGATAATCTAAAGGGGATGTAGGGGTGAGTTCAGGGGCACCAGCAGGTACATGACTCGATAATCTTGAAATGTTGTGGGTGTGAGTTCAGTGGTACCAGCCGGTACATGACTCGATAATCTGAAATGCTGAGGGTGTGAGTTCAGTGGTACCAGCGGGTACATGACTCGATGAACTTGTAGCGAATGTCGTTTAGACATAATATTTCTTCAGGAACTTGTCGTTGACGGGCAGCATGAGCAAGTCTCCATTTTGCTTTGTAAGGCGGTAAGCACCGTTGGAGAATACCGTCTCAATGATAAATGGGCCCTCCCACTTTGGCTGGAATTTGTCGGTGGTCTTATGAGTCATGACCATTGGCCTCCGGACTGCTAAGACGAGATCGCCTACCTGGAATGTTCTGATTTTGACCTTCTTGTTGAAGGCTCCTGAGATGCGTGCTTGGTATAGCTCGATCCTTTGCTGAGCTAGGAGGCGCTTTTCATCTAAGGCCTCTAACTCTTGCAGTCGACGTTGGTAGTTATCATCGGTTGTCAATTGGTGTGTGAGGGCGACACGTAGTAAGGGGATCTGTGTCTCCAAGGGGAGGACTGCCTCACTTCCGTATACCAGGAAGAATGGTGTATTTCCGGTGGCTCTTCGGATCGTGGTACGATAAGCCCATAAGCACTCGCCGAGCTTGTCGTTCCAGTCACGTTTGTTGGAGGAGACAAACTTCTTGAGAAGTTTGATGATTGTTTTGTTGAACGCCTCTGCTAACCCATTTGCTATCGGGTTGTACGACGTCGAGGCGATATTCTGAATACGGTGCTTATCGCAAAACCGATAGAATGCGTGGCTGGTAAACTGCGGACCATTATCATGGATGATCCTTCGGGGCAGTCCAAAGCGGTAGATGACGTGGTATTTAAGGAAGCTGATCACGTTTGAAGTCTTGACTTCTGCGAGTGGGACAGCTTCCGCCCATTTAGAGAAGTAATCAGTGATCGCAAGTACGAAGCGATGTCCTCGGGAGGAAGGTGGGGTGATTGGACCAATGATATCCATTCCCCATGCTTCGAATGGCCAGGACGCCACTGTTGGATGTAAAAATTCGGAGGGTTGGTGGATGAAGTCCGCGTGGACTTGGCAAGCTTTGCACTTTCTAGCATAATCTATCGCGTCTGCCACCATTGTGGGCCAATAGTAGCCCATTCGGCGAAGGCGGTCTTGCAGTTTCGGGCCGGGCTGGTGGGCCTCGCAAACACCGTCATGGGCTTCTCGTACGGCTTCTTTGGCTTCTGCGTTTGACAGACACTGAAGTAGTAATCCGTCGTAGGAGCGGCGATACAGCATTTTCGTCTCTGTATCGTAGAAGAATCTGAGGGAACGCCTTCTGATGGAAGTAGCTTCCTTTGGGTTCTCAGGCAGGATGTCGTAGACGACAAAGTCGATGAATGGTTGTCTCCAATCTGGGGCGTCATCGATCGTCTGTGCGGAATAACTTGCGACGAATTGCACATTGTTTTTGGGACAGACCAGTTCATGGCCTATCACTTCCACTGATTGCCGATCATAATTCGGAACTGCTAGGGAAGCGGCGAGACCAGCTAGGGCATCGGCTTCAATATTTCGGAGTCTGGGGACGTGCTCGATGAAGAACCCCTCAAATGCCGAGATGATATTGATCGCTATTTGATGATAAGGGATCATGTCTTCATGGCGTACCTCGTACGAACCCCGGATCTGATTGACGATTAGTTAGGAATCGCCGTACGCTTCAAGGTATTCTATCCCCAGCTCTTTTGCAAGTTGGAGGCTAATGACCAGAGCATTGTACTCAGCCACATTGTTAGAACAGGGTTCAGTAAAGAAATAAGCGCGGTTAATCACCAATCCGAAAGGAGAGATTAGTACTACTCCGACTCCGACGACTATATTGCCTTTAGGTCCGGTCCTCGAAGCGCCGTCGAAGAACATTCGCCATATATTTTCGTGGGAGGTTGTATGCGAGTCGGCGACCTCATCTGGGATCTCTTCGTATATCCTGGAGGACTCCGAGCCTAGGTGGGCTGCCAAGAAATCTGCCAGGGCTTGACCTTTGACTGCCTTTTGGGGAACGAAGATCATATGATAAGGGGACAGCAGTATTGCCCATGTAGCGAGGCGAGAGCTGAGTGGCCCTGGTTTAGTCATGAGAACCCTGAGAGGGTTAACTCGTGAGATCACATGTATCATTTGTCCAATGACATAGTACCGTGTTTTCTGAATGGCGAACACCAGAGCGAGGCATTCATTCTCCACAGCGGTGTATCGGTGCTCTGGTCCAATCATCATTCGGCTGAGGTAATATATGGCCTGTTCATGGCCTGCATCGTTATTCTGTGCCAGCAGAGCACCGAGGGAGTGTTCCATTGCTCGTACATAGAGCAGAAATAGTTTTCCAGGGACTGGGGCTACCAAGACCGGAGGATTTGACAGATATTCTTTGATGCTATCGAAAGCACGCTGGCATTCTTCGTCCCATACGAATGAGACTCCTTTCTTCATGAGGTGCGTAAATGGCCGGCATCGCCCGGAGAGGTTGGAAATGAACCTTCTGATGTAAGCTAGCCTTCCCTGAAGGCCTCTGAGTTCGCAGAGATTTCTCAGGGGACCCATCTCTATGATTGCTTTTGTCTTTTCGGGGTCTACATGGATACCCTTTGCAGTGATGATGAAGCCTAAGAACTTCCCGCTAGATACGCCCAGGAAGGACTTCGTAGGGTTCATCTTCAAATTGTGCGTCTGCATTAGGTCGAATACCGTCCTTAGATCCTGCAGATGGTCTCCTTTGCTACGGCTCTTGACGGCTATATCATCAACATAGCACTCCACCGTCTTGCGTAAGTGGTCTCTGAAGATGATACTCATAGCTCTTTGATATGTGGCGCCAGCATTCTTTAAACCGAAAGGCATGACTGTGTAGCAGTACGTGCCAATCGGTGTTCGAAATGATGTATGCTTTTCGTCATCGGGAGACATCTTAATTTGGTTGTATCCCGAGAAGCCATCCATGAATGACATGCGCTCAAAGCCGCAGGTATTGTCGATCATGATGTCTGTGACAGGAAGGGGGAATTCATCTTTAGGGCATGCCTCGTTCAGATTACGGAAGTCGATGCAGATTCGAACTTTCCCATTCTTCTTGAGGACAGGTACTATATTGGCGACCCAATCGGGATGTTGCTCCTCACGAATGAAGCCGCTGGCTATTAGTTTGTTGACTTCAGCTTCGATCGCGTCCATGATGCTTGGGCGGAAGCGTCGCTGTTGTTGTTTGACTGGCTTCGCATCTGGCCAAATATTGAGTTTATGAAGAGCGATGTCAGGATTTAACCCTGGCATGTCTTCATAGCTCCAGGCGAACACATCAATGTACTCCCTGACAAGTTCTCACAGCGACTCCCGTTCTTCGTTGGTTAGGCTTTCACTGATGAAGATCGGTTTTGGAGAAGATTCGCTGCCGAGATCCACTTGTATGACCTTATCTTCAGTAGGAGGTTCTCTCAGTTCGAATCGCTTTTTCCATTGTGCGTCTAATTGCTGGGCCCATGGCTCTAGCTCGAGGATTTCAGGGATGTCTTCGTCTTCCTCGTAAGCGTCGGCGAACGTTATGTTGACTGACATGACTTGTCTGAACACATCTCCGATGCTGGTATCTGAGTCGGAAGTTGGCGATCCGGTTGAATGCGACTGCCAGTTGCATTCTTCATCTGAACTTTCCGGGGTCATAGTAGGCATTACATACCCTAACCTACATCGAGTTTTGTTATAGTAGTTCCATGGTTTGCCCGCCGGGGCTGGCGGCTTCAAAGGTAATCGTCGTCCAGTGTCATAGTTCAATCCTGGCGTAGTCTCTAGATCATAACCCTGTTTCTGCATGAGATATTTGGATTGAGGGCTATAGAGATACAGAGGCAGTCTCCCGGCATCTGACCCGAGGTCGTCTTCTTCTATGGTGCGGGGATGAGGGTTGTTCGTCCGGCCGAAGATGACTGGATGATCCCCTCCCTTGTGTATTCGGTAGGCATCTTCTACTGGAGTAAGCTGGATTGCGGTGTACACATTTGTCACCTGCGTGTGTAGGTGAGCACCTATGCCGTGTTCCATAGCATACATCGTACATAGCTTATTGAGCTCGATGTAGTTCAAAGATAACCCTTTATTGATGAAGTAAGGTATCTTTTCTAGGGGGATTACATCATCAGCGGAGGGGACATTAGTGTGGGCGGCCACATACTTGGCTAGTTCCGGTTCCTCTTCGACTACCCCCTGTGTGAACGAAGACTGAGAGGACGACCTAGGAAGCTTGATTGTCAGTGGTCCAGTTGATGGAGCAGAGCGTGGGGTAGTTGGCAGACTGGCGACCCCCAGTTTGGCATTCGATGTGGAGCGAGGAGTGGCTGGTTCGCTGGAAGTGTCAGACCTTGCATCGAGGCGACAACCTTTCTTGGGAAGGCGTATTGTCAATGGCCTGTCCGAGGGGTTGAGCTTCCCTGTTTGTGGTTGACTGACTCTTGGTAACCTAATTGTTAGTGGCTCCGTCGTGGGTCTCGGCACTTGGCCGGATCTCGGCAGCCGGATTGTCATCTGCTCCTCTTGCGCCGAGAGGCTGATCGCGTCCTTCCGCAGAGTGGCGGTGAGGGGTGGAGACTTGCCCAATTTGCGAGCTTGGAGGTGGATCGTCAGAGGTCCTTCTGATCCCGTGGCTGTCTCAGTATGAGCTTGTGCATCTCCTTCATCTAGGTGCCTCTTCGACTTTTCGTATAAACAGGAGTCCGAGTAGTAAGATTCGACCCCTTTGAAGGGATCGATGTCAGCAAACTCTGTCTTCACGAAGCCGTGTTTGTCGACATATTTGAAGCACTGGTGTAGCGTGGAAGGCACGATCATATAATCGTGTATCCATGGGCGTCCCAAGAGGATGTTGTAAGAAGTGTCTGCATCTATGACGTAGCAGGTGACCTCGGATTGGAGATCGCCAATCTGACACTTCAGACGAATCTTTTCGATAGGGTAGCTCCTGCCCGAATTGAAACCGCTGATGGCGGTGCATGTAGGTGTTAGGCGATGCATTGGGATACGGAGATGATGTAGCAGACCTTTCGGGATGATGCTTATGGAAGAGCCAGGATCAATGTGCATCCGATCCACCTTCACGTCGCCGATGTATCCCGTGTAGTATAACGGGCGATCATGTAGGTTGGTTTTGATGAGCATGTCCTGCGGAGTGAAGACGATGTTGGACATTGCTCCCGTGCAGGCACTATCTTGGAGATCCATGGTTGAGTCCTCCCCAGTGAGGTTAGATTGAGCGAGATAGGCATCGACATTTTGGAGTGCTTCGCTCAATGCAATACGAACGTCTTTGGAGAGCCTCAGGAGTTCATATAATGACAATTTGGCCGGAGTGTTAGCCAATTGTGCTAAGATGTCAAAGTTGTAGGGCCTCTCTAGCCCTTGGGCTGCGTCCTTTCGGAGAGATTTGTCGAAGCGAGTCTCCTTTGGCCTAGGCTTGTCGGTCGTCGAATGCTGAGCCGGTCCCAGAGCATCAGTTGCAGTGGGTTGATGATTTTCAGCTGGAATATCAACCACAGGTTGGGATTGCGCTCCGGACCGCGTGACGATGGCTGTAGCTTCCTCGTCGTCTGCTGAAATTGTGCGGCAGGTCTTGATTTTTTCACTCTTTTTGTTGGTGGGAGATGGTGTGGGCCGAGTTACTTCTGACACCAAGTCTGGATGGACCCACATGACCTCTCCTCTTGAGGTGGTGAGAGGTACTAGACCAGCAACTTGTTCTCGGGGCGGAGGAAGATTGGTAATCTCTATTATCGCGAGAGGGACGGGAATTACCCTGTCTTGGGTCTCTGTTGGAGGGAAGTTGCCGAATTGTACGGACACCATATTGGCTGCTACGGTTACCTCTTCGAAGTCGATGGCCAGAGCGTTTGAATCGATGAGGCTTTGGATGTACCGTTTTAGTTGATAGCAGTCATGTGTAGCATGGTGTACATAACGGTGGTAATGGCAGAACTTCGGGTTCTCCAAATCAGCCGGCCGAGGCTCCCGTCTTGGTGGAGGAAGCTGTATTCTACCTCCTTGTATAAGCATGTCTAAGATAGGCTTGACGTAGCCGTCTTCGAAAGAGTAAGTGATCTGAGGCCATTGCTTGTCTGCTGGCTGTGGCTCGGGCTTCTGGGCCGTGTCGGCCACCATAGCCTGTTTTTCCTTGCTGTCCCGATTGTTGGAGGGGTTACCCCCATTATCGTTGTTGAGACGCTTGCCCTTATTTTCTCCTTCTGAGATGTGCAACCCCAGTTAGCGGGCCTTCTTCAGTCGTTCTTCAGCGCTTGTGGCGCTGATGATGAACGCCTTCCAATCTTTGAATTGACTCTCGCCCATCCAGAGACTGATCGTTGGAAGCAGTCTCTTTTGGCAGATTTCGATCAAAGAAGAATCCGGATTTTCGGAAGGCAGCTTCATGGCGGTCTGGCGGAACCGCTCGATGTAGTTCTTTGTTAGCTCCTTCTCCCCTTGGACGACGTCCATGAGAGTGGACATAGTGATGACTTGTCCAACTTCATAGAATCGTTCCAAGAAAATGCGCTTGAAGCCGGCGAAGGAATGGATACAGTTGTCCGGTAGATTGCGGTACCAATCAAAGGCGACTCCTTCCAATGCTCCAATGAATAACCGTGTGAGGATCGCATCTTCATGGGGCAGATGGTCGGTGGTGACCTCAAAGTAAGTGATGTATCGACTTGCTGAGGTTTTGCCATCATACGGGTTGATGTTGAACGGCTTATATCTTGGTGGGAATGGAATATCCCTCCACTCAGCAGGATATGGTTGCCGTATTCTGAGATCTTGAGCGTTTTCTCGGGCATGAAACATGGCACGGAGCTCTTGGACCTCTCTTCTTACTTCTCGGGTCTCATCTGTCGCGGCAGGGGCTGTTATTTCGGGAGGATTATTGCCCGGGTTTGGTGCCGCTGAGTTCGAATCTATATTGTCCGCGGGGCCCGTATTTGTTTGACCAGGCGCTCCTCCTTGTAAAGTGGGCAGGGCCGCTTTAATCTCGTCTACAGACTTGACCAAAGCAAGTAATATGGCTTCGAGACTGTCGATGCGCTGGCGATCACTGGAACCACCTTGATCGCTGTCCGTCATGAACACCGTTCTTACGTGAGGAGCGATGGAAGGAACGGTGGAGGATGTGCCCTCTGAGTCGTACCCATGCACCGAAAAGTCATCGGAATAGGTGGGAATGTTCTCTTCGGGCTCGGACTCGGAGGGAACGGTATCCCCAGCTTCAGAGCTTGCCTTGTCTTGAGAGTTACGGATGTCCTCGGGGGCATCAGCGTCCGTTGCTCCTGATGGAAGAGTTGTTTGTGCGGACTCGGTTCCTTGGAACATCGGATTGTTGCGGATGTTCGGAGGAGTGTTACCGCCAGCTCCTTCAACCTCCAGCAATGTGGATGATGAATTTCCTATCGAGGTAAATTTCGTCTTTGAACGGGTGTGTTGGAATACACCAGTGGAGGGCAACCGTTTAGACGACAGTTTCTTAGTTGTAATGGTTGATATCTTCGGACTGGAGACGCTCGTTTTCTTCCTCCTCTCTTCGGCGGGAACTTTTTGAGCAGAATTGCAGGAGACAACAGGAGGTGCCTCATCTTCTGAGTTCGGGTGTTGTAGCCTTTGGAAGGCGGATGGCCGAGCTTCCGTCATTGCCGCGTTGTTGCAGCAGCAATTGACGATGATTTGGGTGCAGCGATGTCCAAGCGAGGACTCTTTGCACACCGACACTCCTTCTCTTTTCTTGCATTTGTGGAGGATCGTCTCCCGCAGGTCAGAGGAACCACTCTATCTGTTTGCCGCGGGGGACTGGACTTGAGTGGTTGTATACAACTTTCCATCCGAAGCCCGTGTGATAGTCAACGGGACGCTCCGATAGTCAGAGGTTGGGACAGCTGACTGGGCTCGATGAGCCCGCGTTGCCCTAGACTTCCTCCTTCTAGCACTTGTGGGTGCATAATAGGAGGAGTCCAAGTTGAATGCCACAGAATCTGGCTTATCATACAGAGAATCATCAGGGTCGGAACCGTATGAGAGACGGTCGAAAATCGATCGAAAGAAGCGTGGAACGGACGCTATGCTGCTAGAGTTGGGTACCGTGCAGGCTGTCTGCATGCGGTCATCTTCTGCTGTCGGATGAGTTGTCTTTGGGCGGTTAGGAGTCACGACCGTGCAGGCTGGCCGCATGCGGTTGGCAATAGTGGCCGCATGGGTTCTCTGCAAGCGGCTGCCTCCTGTACCCTCATGTGTTTCATCTATGTGATTGGTGACTGTAGCTGCATAAACTATACGGCTGCCAGATGTGACCGTATGATTCTTCTTCATGCGGCCAGCGACTGTGGCCGCATGGGCTTTGTCCCTGCGGCTAGCGGATGTGGTCGCATGAGCCTTTTTCACTCGGCTAGCACCCCTATTCGGCTCAGTTCGCGTAGAGTTCCTCTTTGTCTCTACAAGTCCAGCATCACAGTGTTTTCTTCTGCCGGACTTGGAGACAGCAGAGTTGTCTACGGTCTGAAGTGGGGCCGCAGAAGAGTTCTTCTCACCGTCTTGAGCAACAGAGGGTACACCGTCGGGGGCTTGGGGAGGAGCAAATGATTTTGGCCTCCACTCTCTGCGAGCCTTTGTCGTACGGATGCGCTTCTGGACCGGGCCAGCGCTTCCTTCGGAGAGCATCTCTTCAAACGCTTGTTGGTCGAAGCGGACGACCATCTTTTGTTGCGTGGAGCCAAGTTTGGCTGCATCCGATTGCGTCACCAACTCCTCAGCCGTGGAGAAGTTTGTCCCCAGCAGAGTCGCCATCGTGTTTGCCATTGATTGTAAAAGTACAGAACAATTATCGGAGGACTGAACTTAGACTCACAATACAAACTCGTTTGTACAAAGAAAGCCTAGGGACGAAAACCTAGGTACAACAATCTAAGTACAATTGTTTATTTTAGATTCTGGGGGGTGACGATAGAGGCTCGGGAAGGCGACGGCAGCCCTGCCTTACTCCTTGGACGATCGGTATGCAGCCTTGGCTCCTTGTGAAAAGATGGTTGGCGTTGACGAAAAAGTGCTCTTTTTGCTCCTCTGTTGCTCTCCTGGCTTCTCTCTCTCTCTCTCTCTCTCTCTCTGTGTATTCTCTCTCTGACTCTGTATATTTTTATTCTTTTGTCGTCGGTCCTTGTGCAAAGAAATGATGCTGGCTATTTATAAGAGTGGGGTATGACCATTAGGGTTTGCTAATGATCATTGTTTTGGAATGTCGGGCTCCTTCAATCTATCTGAACCCTTGGTCCTGATTACAATGAATCTCGGCCATTAATGAGGATAGTACCGAATCTTGTGAGCAATTAATGTTGATTGCTTTAAATCTTCATGATTGATTATACCAATGCCCGATTGCTCGCCACGTATCCCATTGGCTTGATGATAAATGATTTGCCTTGATCTCAGTAATTATGATGATGATGTCAAATATATTTGTTGAGATTCTATTAAATCGTTGATTGATCCGATGCCACGTGTTTTAATTGTGGGTCCTGCCAGAGCCGCATGGGATAGGCAAGACTTGAACCGCAGGGAGATAATCTTCATGAGCCGCATGGGACAGTGCTTCGTCGAACTGTAGGGAACGAACTCTCAATGAGCCGCATATGTATAGTCTTTGCGAGCCGCATGAGCTAGCGTTGTATTGAGCCGCAGGGGCTGAGCTCTCAGTGGGCCGCATATGGCTGATTTCTGCTAGTCATATAGGGTGACTTCTCAATGAGCCGCATGAAGCTGTTCTCTATTTAAGCCACATGAGATTTGCCACGTGGCAACCTAGGATTTCTGACGGATCTGGTCAGAGATCTTCTTCTTTTCCCGAAGAGTCTGTCATTATGGCAAAGTCATTATGACACTTTATGCCAGAGCCGCCTCAGTCATCAAATCGTGTCAGAGCATTAAATGAGGCCACTATTCAAAGGGCCAGCTGTAGGGAAGGATCTCAGGGGGACACGTGGCATGGATCGAGCCGCATATTCCTGCTGGACCGCATACACTCTCGAGCCGCATGAGACAGAGAGTCTTCCTTTGAACTGTATAAGACAGCTCCCATATGAGTCGCATGGGCTTCGTATCCGGAGCCGCATGGACCATTATTCTGATATTTTCCATGCTTCTACACACCGTTAAGGAGTCCTCCTTTATATCCAACGCAGGTGCTGGCATTGGTCAATAACAGTTGGCTGTAGTCGAATTGGCGGGCAAATCGGCTCGACAAGTACGATTTTAGGAATACCTTATTCCAGTTCTGATAAACCAAATGAGACGGTTGTATCGATTGCAACCAATGAAAAGCTTCCTTAGTTAGCTTGGAAAAGTGAGTTCCGCCATCTACCAACTCGCTCCTCTGATTGAATTCTATATAGGTGGGGAGAACCTTGAAAAACTCACACCCGTCCAAGTACGATAGTGTCTTCCGACATACAGGGACTTCTTGATGTAACCAATTCTGCTTCCGGTAACGACAAAGGAAAGCATTTTCTGGGCGGATTGCCGCTTCCGAATCTGAATTCATCAGGGAAGGGTAGTACAGTACAAGCCATCCCATCAAGTAATGAAAGGTGGCTCTGACCGAGGGAACTCGCCATTACCATCATAATGTACCATCTTCTTTACAAAATATTGCAAAACCCTCCAGAGATTGCGCACCATCACGGGAAGAAGGACTAGCCTATGGCCAAACAAGAGTTGAACGGCTGAAAGTATCAAATTTTGAACCACTTGCTCAAGGGACCCCGAGCCACCAGGGTCTATAGAGTCGCGTAGCCATATCATCAGATATGCGGCTAGCAATGCCTTGGACGATAGCTGGTATGCGTCATGATAGAAGAAGTTAAAAACCGACGAGGTAGGTTGCTTGAACTCGTCAAGTTCATGATGCTTCTCTTTCTTTTTTGCCATCTGTCCTTCAACGATATCCGGCGTAGAGGTCGAACGAATGTCGAAGATAAATTCACCTAGCTTCGTCGGCCCTTGCATAAAGATGTGTCGCCTCCATGCATGGACATGGGGAGTGGATCTTTGATTGTTAAAAATTGGGACATCATGTGATGACATAGCAGTTCTCTATAAACCGCTGCTATGTTAGGACAGTTCTTCTCCAGAGTCACAAGTTCCGCATTCGTAGGAGTATACTCCTCGTATGGCTCGGACCCCAGGGTAACTTTTAGATCGCAGGCATCTCGTGAACTTCCATACCCATCTTTCAACTTGGTATAAAGAAGGTACCGGTATGCTGATTGTATATCTCAACCAGTGCCAAAAACAGCGATTAGTTCACATCAGTCCCATTCTGAGTGGCCCTGATGGCGTAATAGAGCTCGACCCTCTTCAACACAACTTTATATTCAGCAAGGACCCACGCCGTCAGGTCGTACCACTCATGGTTGCTATGGACCCAACTCGTAAGACGGAAGACACATGGGGGTATAGGCGGCCCACCTCCGGCATTAGATTGATGAAGGTAGTAGCTCTGAAAGCTAAGGACTCTGGATCCACCTCATTAGCTGTCTTACCCGACTGCAGCACCTGCAAAGACTAAGAAGGTCCATCCCGCATAATGTCAAACACTTCCTTCTGACGTGTGTGAGACTTTGCCTTGATATAGCCGACAACTGCCCCAGCCTGGCTAGGATTCATTTTCTATTCCATCACTCTCTTTGTAGCTAAGAAAGTGAAGGCGAAAAGCGGTATCTGGCGATCTATCCCCGGGAGATGCATATTGAGGCCATGAGCCTCAAAAAAAATTTCATATTGATGCCGGGAGATGCATATTGAGGCCATGGCTTTTCAAAAGGAAGAGTTGATACAAGTTTGTTTATCAAATCTTTAGATGATGACATTCTTTTTGTGCAAATATACGTTGATGACATTATATTCGGTTCTACTAATGAAAAACTTTGTCAAGAGTTTGCTAAGTGTATGTAGAGTGAATTTGAGATGAGTATGATGGGAGAGCTGAACTTCTTCCTAGGACTTCAGATCAAATAACACTCAAAGGGAACATTCATCAATCAAGCCAAATATACGAAGGACATACTGAAAATGTACGACTTCGATATGTAAAGCCTATCGAAACTCCAATGGCTACATCTACAAAGCTTGACTCTGATGAAAGTGGCAAACCTGTCGACCAGCGTAAGTATCGAGGTATGATTGGTAGCTTATTATATTTAACTGCTAGTCGCCCTGATATTATGTTCAGTGTTTGTATTTGTGCACGATACCAGGCAAATCCTAAGGAATCACACCTAAGTGTCGTTAAGCGTATCTTCCGATACCTTAAGGGAACTTCTATAGTCGGCTTGTGGTATCCTAAAACCAAATCCTTTGACCTAATAGGTTACTCGGATGCGGATTTTACAGGACACAAAGTAGACCGTAAAAGTACCAGCGGTACGTATCATTTCCTAGGAAAGACCTTAGTCTCATGGTTTAGCAAGAAACAAAATTCTGTAGCATTATCAACAACTGAGGCTGAGTATATCGCCGCAGGACGTTGTTGTGCTCAAATTTTGTGGATGAAGCAAACCCTAGAAGACTATAATCTGTACTACACTAAGATTCCTATTTACTGTGATAACACTAGCATTATTAACCTGACTAAGAACCCTGTATGTCACTCACGCACAAAACACATTAAAATTTGTCATTATTTTTTACATGATCATCAACAACACGGGGACATCTGCCTAGAGTTTATTGACACAGATCATCAACTAGCAGACATTTTCACAAAACCACTAGCTGAAGACCAATTTAACGTTATGCGGCGAGAGCTCGGCATACTTGAATTTTCAGATTCATAATGTAGTATGTTTATTAAAATTTATTTTTATAACTCGAAACTTTGTAATTTATTAATAAAAATTGTATTGGGTACAAGTCGAAAGGGTCCTTTTGTCATACATGTGTAAATAGCCTGAAGCGACACGGTGCACTAGTCTTCAGACTACCGCTAGCTGGGATCCGGCCCCTACAGCTAACCCAAAGTAATAGATGTTATTAAATGAAGAAGTACAACAGTTATAAATTCAAATTTTTAAACAAATACTGCATTTATGAAATTGGGAATAGCAGCCGAACTAGGACCGAACTCTGACCAAGTTCAGACCGAATTCGATCGGCGCTGTACGGATTTCCAGAACCGAACAGCCGGCCCTAGCTCTATATATTCTTCTCCTTCCTTTCACTTTTCTTCATCCTTCTACCGACAAATACCCACAAATACTCCATAGAACTTTTCCTCCTCCTTCCTTTTGAGCTTTCTCAGGAGTCTAGTAGGCTATCCTCTCCACCATCTTCCTCCTCTTCGAAGGTATTCTATTCTCTTTCCTTCTCATCCATGGCACCTAAACACCAAAAGAGAAAGGTTGATTCCTCTCAAGCAGGATCATCCTCCTCTGACTATGTTGCCACAAATGTTTTTAGTCCAGCTCGACCTACTGGATCTGATGATTACGACTCCGGTCTCTTTCCCGATAGAGAATTTTTTGACCTTTGGTTTGACTCGTTTTCTGGTCATAAAATTTTTGCTGGAGCACGTGTTAACTTTACTTTCTTTTCTGAGTACGACTTTCGTGATTTTTTCGAAGTTGCTGAAAACATTTATGATAATGCTGTCCGTATGTTTTACTGCAATCTGTAAGTAAAAGATAACGGCAACTTCTATTCATGTGTAGCTGGGCAAGAACTAGAGTTCAATGCCAGCGACATCAGTGAATATTTTTATGTTTCGGTGTTGTTGAAGCTTTAGTAGACATTCATCATATTCAATTCCCTGAAGGTGTCACCTTTGATTCCTTCAAAGAACTTTTGTGTCATCCTAAACCTATTCCTAGAAGAGTTTATTCCAAGCATCTAAATCAAAACTTCTATGAACTCCATAGGTTTATATTCTTTGTTCTTATTCTAAAGAAGGGATCCTCTGATGAGATTACCTTCCTGGAATTTTCAGCCATGTACCACATTCACTTTGGCATTCCATTTTCTGTTCCTAAGACTGTGATGGCATTGATGCTTAACTGCAAAAATGCAGGACGCAACCTTGTCAACCCTATGCACTTGGCTTCTATCTTTAGAAGGTTTGAAATTGATCTTCAAACTTGTCCATACTTCTCCACTGCCATTGAACTCAGAAGGTCTAGGTTATATCCTACTCTTCCTTTGCCTCCTCGTGCTGAGCCTGTTCACGATGCTGACCCCGAGGCTCCTCCTGCTGCTCCAGACCCTGCTCCGGGTTTTGACCCTGGCTTCTATCAGCGGTTTGATGATTTCGTTGCCCTCTCAGCGCAACGACATCATGGCTATCTTGATTCAGAGTTCCGCCATATGACCCAGGCTCAGGTGTTGCGGAACAGCATTGCTGATCTTCACTAGAGTCTCTCTCATGACCCCTCACATCCAGTTACCATACTTCATCACCACAGCTTTCCTGGACCCAGGTTCGATGATGAGACGACATTTTCTCACTTCGATCCTACTGTTGCATATTTTCCACCGGATGTTACTGGAGGTGACGACACTCCGATGTGATGAGGACTTGAGCTAGTGGATTTTGGATGGAGTCTGATAGATGATGATCTTGTGTAGATTTTTTTCATGTCTAAACTTTACAGTTAGACATTTATTAGCATATAATGATGGTTGTATTTTTCTTTTAGTATGACATTTCAGTATTCTACTACTAGTTATTTCTTTTATGCACTTGTTATTTGTGGCAATGTTGTTATTTGTGATTATCTCTCTAGTATTATTTTGTCTGTTTGATGAACATTGTTGGCTTCACACATTACGGGGGAGCCAAAACCATTTTTTCATTGACAATGGGGAAAAAAGAGCACAATACCAAAATCAACAATCAAAGAAAGAATACCATTCTTTTTCAGGTATTTTTATTTGTTCTATTTAGATATATTTTGGTATAGACTCAAGTTTGTCAATTATCAAAATGGAGAAGATTGTGGGCCCATTCCATGGTCACACCTGATTTTAATAATCGACATAAACTTAAGTCAATACACAAAATATACGAACTGCTGCTAATCATTTCAGGTCTTGTGAAATCAATATCAAAAAGCGTACTACTACATCAGCAAGCACGTAAATCATCATTCTGAAGCTTATTTTTATTGGAATCCAGTCCGAGTCATTTTATAATTTATTATGTATTTTATCTTTATTGAGTCTAGGATATAAATTGTAAGATCGACTGGATAATACTGGCTTAGGTTAATCATAGTCGACTTTCCTATACAGCCTACCTATCCATAGTCCACCTACCAAAAATTTTATTTCCCTTCTGCAACAAAATTTAACAAATGTCTTATATTTTTACTGAGACAGAACTCAAACCGAGTTCAGCCCGAGTTCGGTCCGAACTCTGACCGAGTTCGGTTAGTTTGAATTTAAATATTTATTGCCTCCAAATCTGCATGCAACGTTCATTTGCGAAATCTTTGCATCAGAACTCTGCCCGAATTCTGCCCGAGTTCGGTCCTCGAAAACACCTATAAATAGAAGATAATTTCTCATTCCAAATCACTCAATCAATTTCATCTTCTCCTCTCTTCAATAAGTGTTTTCACCTGATCAAAAGTTTTTATTTCACACATACACTTCTCTTAGCCAAAAGCCAGTAATATTTATTCGATCTAGAGTCTTTTGGTTCTCAAGAGTTGTAAAGAGGTTGTTCAATGTTCAGAAACTATCTCTGTTGTGGATGCGGTCTTGCGCTCGTCACCAAGAACGGTGTTGTGAAGTTGGTCGTGTACTTGTCACCAAGCACGATGTTGTAAGAGACTGCAAGCTCTCAATTAGCTTGTGCCTTAGTGGATTATCATCGAGCAAGAGTACTCGAGACTGGATTAGTCCTCTCAGAGGGATACCAGTATACATCGTTGTGTCACTGAGTTTGATCTCTCTATCTCTTGCTATATTTATTTACTGTCTCTTATTCACTGCCATAGTTATCTGTTTATAATTTTAAATTGGTGATTATTTTCTGCTGCACTCGCACTCACTCTATTTACCCCCCCCCCCCCCCTCTCCCCCCTCTAAAGGTGCTTAACGGTCCTACAGGCTCCTTTATCAGGTCTGGCCGAACAAAACCAGTGGGGTCAGACCCCCAATAGCAAGTACCACAAAGGAAGCAAACTATAAACTAAAACCAACAATAATTAACATAGCAATGGATAGAGACAAAAATAAGTAAATATGGATCGAGACTCGTGCACTACCGATGCACTTATTCCGAGAATAGAAAAGACAATAAGCAAACAACATAAAGTATAAAGTAAATAATATGTGACCTAAAGTAAACTGTGGACATGTGAATTAAACGAAAGCATGTGAAATAAACTGAACAATGTAAGAGAAATAGTACATTTGAGCATGTGAGATAACTGGGACATGTGAGCATGTTAGATAACTTAAAAATGTGAGCGTGTTAGATAACTGAGACATGTGAGTATGTAAGAACTATATAGAACGACAAATGATAAGATAACTTTGGAACTATTCTGGAACCCAAGTTACAACGCATAAACCAAATAAGGATCGGGGTTGTAACCATTTTCTTGAACAGAACTTAGCCTCTAATCATTTATCGGCAAAAGTAAAGCATAAACAATGATGTAATGAAATAAACAAATCCTGACATTGCCTAGACAAAACTAGACTAGACTGGACTCCATACAACAATCACGGCCAAGCAATGAGTACGGTTTTATACATTAGCTAACTAGGGTTATCACAATCCTAATTACTAATATATTCACTTTTGAGAAATCCAATCCAGTTACCTGCCCTGCAGACTACCTGACTCATCCAGGCCAAAAGAAAAATAAGTATAGCAGATACACCGCAGTAAGATACGTGTGTCCTAAAGAGGTGCCCACTCGACGGTATGTTAGAAGTGTGCTCATCATGACATATAGCTCCAAATCCCATTATATATATTTTTATATATATATATATATATATATATACTCCAAATATATATATATATATATATATATATATATATAGCTCCAAATCCAGGCCAAAAGAAAAATAAGTATAGCAGCCACACCGTAGTAAGATACGTGTGTCCTAAAGAGGTGCCCACTCGACGGTATGTTGGAAGTGTGCTCATCATGACAGATAGCTCCAAATCCCATTTTATATATATATATATATATATATATATATATATATATATATATACATATATATATATATATATATATTTTAAGGCTTCGGCATTTTGCGCCTTCTTCGGCATTATATATATATATATATATATATATATATATATATATATATATATATATATATATATATATATATATATATATATATATTTATATATATTTTAAGGCTTCGGCATTTTGCGCCTTCTTCGGCATTTTATATATATATATATATATATATATATATATATATATATATATATATATATATATATATATATATATATATATAAATATATATAAAAAAAATATATATATATATATAAATATATATATATATATATATTTATATATATATATATATATATATATATATATATATATATATATATATATATATATATATATATAAATATTTGGCAAAAGCAAAATTTTATTGAAGAAGAAGGCGCAAAATGCCGAAGCCTTAAAATATATATATATATATATAAATATATATATATATATATATATATATATATATATATATATATATATATATATATATATATATATATATATATATATAAGAACGGAACACGAAGGGCTACAGGTAACTAGAAAATTCTCCCCTCAAACTGATCTAGATAATCAAGCTAGGTGTTTAGTCCTTAATTTTTTTTTATTGGATTCTGGGTGTGGCATTCCGTAGAATCCATCCTAGACATGATATGCAAGACTGAACAATACAAGAAAGTGCACTATAACAAGCCAAAATAAGAAAATATAATAAGTTGGAAGCCAGGAGTGCACTACGACGAGCCAATATAGAAAAAAAAAATAGGGGGTGCGCCATGACAGGCCACTATCATATAAGCAAGAAAAGATATGTACAAAAATGCGCCACGAAAGGTCATTATCTAGTAAGCAAAAAAGACATGGCATAAGCAAAGAAGACATGTAACATGAGTGCGCCATGACGGGCCACTATCTAGTAAGCAAAGAAGACATGTAACATGAGTGCATCACGACGGGCCACTATCTAGTAAGCAAAGAAGACATGACAATAAATATAGTATGTAAGAAAGAATCTGATAGAAAAGACGTATCATGGCATGTGAGAAGGAATAAATAAAAGTAAGGAATAAATAAAAGTAAGTATATGGCATAGAACAATAATTGAATATGTGCTAGTGTCAAGTGTATATAGGGTGTACAATCATTCTCTAACTATACAAGATCATCTAATCATGTTAATAGTTGAAGAAAATATCAAGTTATCAAGTCGGGTCGTCGCAATTTAGGCCAATTACAAAAAACATGCCAAGAAGATCAAGAACTATGATTTGAAATTATCAATCGTATATGAACTCCAATTAAGGTGATACAAGAAGATTCTTGAAGTCAAGAAAAAGATCTACAACTTTCATGTTTTGAATTTTTTAAGATTCTAACTACAAAACAGCTTAAACTGACAAAAACGGCCAAGTACAGGAAAGTGTGCAGGAAGTGCGCAGGAAATTGTGCAGGAAGCCTGCGCGCAGAGTAGTGCGCAGGAAGCACAGCTTGCACTTTTGCAGTGCACAAAAGCGCAGGTTGGTGCAGGAAGCACAGCTTGCACTTTTGAAGGGCACAAAAGTGCAGGTTGGTGCAGAAAGTTTGTTCATCTTCCCCAAAATCAATACCGAAGTGCCTAGGAAACCCATAAACTCAAAATGATATAACTTCTTTGAAATAAGTCGAAATCAAGCGGTTCAAAAGCCAAAATTGGATAGAACGAAATTCTCCACAACATAGAACCATAAGATTTCAGAAATAACAAACTTTTAGAGATCAAAATAAGAAAAACATGAAAAGTCTTAAAACATAGATCTACAAAAATGTATCCATCAACACAAAAGAAACTTTAAGTTCTAAAGAGGCTTAGAATCATGCAAGGAAGAGAATAGAACAATCAAAATGATAACAAAGCAATATTGTTCATGATTTGGAAAGATGTACTTGCCTAGGTTAAGCTCCATGCCTAATCTTCCACTCCACCTCCACGAGGGGTACGAAACCACACTCTAGGCATTAAGGCCAAGCTCTTGGCAAGCTCCAAGGGGAGAGAAGAGAAGAAGAAATGAAGAGAGTGAAGAGAATGAAAAGAGAGAGAAGAGAGAAAGTGAAAGGGTATATATAGAAGGGGGAATTAATCATAACAGTTAGATGGTGATCCGTGTGAAGATCTAAGTCAATCATGGACATCCAAAGAAAACCAAGTATCCATTGGATAATATGATGCATCACTATTTACGAAAATATCAAAAACACTATTCATGAAAATATTTGAAATCGAAAATATCTAAAATGTAAAAAATTTGTCTGGGAGGTATACAGTAGGTATATACTGGTATACTAGTGATGTACCGGTTAAAAAGAAAATCTATAAGTTAATTTTTTTTAAAGCGTTCCGTAAACTAAGAAAATACGAAATACAGTAGAAAAATATGTATCCGTATATAAATATCGATATTGTGAGTCGAGTCTCACAAGTCTCCCGTCCTTAGAAAAATTTCATCCTCGAAATTTTCTAAAGCTAGTCAAGCATGATAACCAAAACAAAAGCTCAAGAAAATACAACTATCTTAATAAAACAAAGCATGGTATATAAATAAATGAAGGAAACAGCAATATAAATAAATGTGTAAGCCTTAACACAACCATAATCAAGAAGGGCTGGAGGCATATGAATAAATATGTCTCCTGAGTCAGTTGAGTAGGGACCCGTCCGTGCTGGCCTACGCTGACTCACAAAATAGATAGGGGTCATGTCTCAAAGTAAGTCTGTACCAATGACTTAGTCTAAGACATGACTCTACCTAGGACGTATCTTCGTAGTCGAGACATGTGATAGGTATCATATATCTCAAGATACAAAGACAGAAGAGTGGGACGAGAAACTTTCATTCACTCACCGAATAAATCAAGTCGACCATTATACTCCTGATATTGGGGGAATACAAGGCCACCGACAAGAACCCAAGATATACTGCCACTACCTGGCCTGCTACTGAAGGATAAATCAAAATAGCATAACTGAAAGAAGACCATAAAGATGGTACCTGAGACTGCCATGGTACTACCCTTATGCAGATACCAGAGCTTCCCTTGAGACTGCACATACAATTGCGCTCTGTACTGCCTGACCCTCTGTGCTCGCGATGGCGAAAGATACTATGCCAATGGCTGAACATCTAGTATTGGCCCTAACTGCTCATCCACTGCTGGGGTTGATGACTGATGCGACTGAAGGGATTAATGTGGTACATCTGGTGTAGTTGGTCATCCTCGAGATGTCAGATAGGGGCAAGTGCAAACTGAATGGTCCTCCGCTCCATAGCGAAAGTATCGCTTATTGGCCGCCCAACAAACTGATCTGAGATCCCCTTTCTTTCCACAATAGGTACATGCTTCTTGTTCTGCCTGATACTGCTGGACTCACTGCCTCTGAGCCTGGGCCTGCATATACCGCTGAGGCCACTCCTGCTGGAATGCATAGGAATGTGTCGATGAAGGCCTCTGAGGTCGCTTCTGCTGAACTGGTGTTGGTAACCCGAACTGGATAACTGAAGTCTAGAAGGATAAAGATATTGCTGAACTCCTCCAGGAACAAATCTCTATCACATGGTCTGGTGACCCGCATGACAAACGTAGAAATTTGGCCCTTCGATAAGTAAGATGAGTGTGCCCTCCCCTTCCACAGAAGGAACATACGACTGGTATCTCCTGGTATTGGTATGGAGATTTGTATGCTGGTTCTAGTGAGGGTTATCGAGGTAAAAAGCCTGACACGGGTGCATGGTACCTCTTACGACCCTCAGTTCTGGATGTAGTCCTTCTGGCTATATGCTTGTGCACTCATACTGCCTCTATAGTAGGTCAAGCTTGATATGTTGACTAACTAGATGACTAGTACTGCCTGGCTCTAATTTGTACACCTTCTGGCTGTAAGTCCTCGGTTAGAAATACCTCTGGTATTCCTTGCCCACTATGGTCTATCAATATATGAATACTCTGCTGGAGGATGAGATCTCGTTGTTGCTGTGACTCCATCATATCCTTCATGATCCCTAAGAATGCATGCACATCAGAAAGATCTGATACTACCTCTGCTCGGACTGTTGAATGTACTGGTGATACAGGATGTCCTGACTTTGGTGATGTCTCGTCTGGATGATGATCTATTACTGGTATTGACTGATGAGACTCTGGCTGAAATAGAAATACTGACTGCATGGGCACAGCTGGCTAATCGAGATGGATGAACGTCACTGCCCTCAGGTCGACTCTCGATTCTGCTCCTGAATGCTGAGACTGATCCTCCAAAACTGGCCTAACAGAAGAATGCTGACCTGCCATCGGCAGAACCCAAACAATATAATCGAAAGGATTAAGAACAGTGCCCCTGAAGGTTAAAAGACACAAGGATCAAATCGAAGGAACATGAAAGATCAACGATCAAGGCAGATATCAGGTCAAAGGATCAGAGATATAGAATAATATGAAGGATATCAATAAAGAAAAATTGTGACTGATATATCCAAATAACAGTAACCTCCTCATATCTGATAATTTAGACCTGCATGGGCTACCACTAAAGCCTATGTCACGCTGCAGAACCAGATAACTCGCAAGTAGGAATGGAACATGCTAGCTAAGCATTCCAAAGTACTCCAGTACCCCATAATAACGTATAAGCTGTAAAGACATGGGGGTTACTACTACAATCCAACAGTCAATCCTACGTCAAACAATCCTAGGTATCTCAATCACAGGCAAATATGTAAAGTACAAGAAGTATGATCTTCAGACATAAAATAGTAAAGCGTCCCAAACTATATATACATGGATGATCATGAAGCTAGTAATACAAAGTGAGGAACTAGCCAGAGTAATAGTCATACATGATAAGCTCTAGCTATAGTCTAGAATACGCAAATCATGTTTAGGCCCGTAGGCTAAATATTAAGATCCAAAACACGTGCTAAACACGTGTTCGGAGGCTAAACACCACAAAAGAATAATGCACAGTACCAGATGTGCGGCTAAGAAGTGTGCCAATGCTTGGCCCTTAACCTGCTTTTTTGGGACGAACACCATGTCATAAGGTGTCAAGAGAATCGCCCAAGTGGCTAACCGCGAGTTTAGTGCCCCAAACTTAGTCATAAGGAATCTAAGGGGATTAACTCTGGAGATGACGTGAATCGTCTGTCCAGCCACAAAATGGCACGTCTTTTGGATGACGAAGACTAGGGCGAGAAACTCCTTCTCAACAGGATTATACTGATGTCCAGCACCAATCATGGTCCTGCTAAGATAGTAGATTGCCTGTTTGTGGCCTTCGTTGCTTCTTTGGGCTAGTAGAGCGCCCAGAGAATGGTCCATAGCTTGGACATATAGTAGAAAGGGCCTCCCCATGACTGGTGCTACCAGGACTAGGGGACTGGTGAGGTATTTCTTAATGTCGTCGAACGCCTTCTGGCATTCTTTAGTCCAGACATAAGAAACCTCTTTCTTTATTAGCTTCGTGAAGGGTTGGCATCGTCCCAAAAGATTTATTATGAACCTTCTGATGTTTGTCAAGAGTCCTTTTCGGCCTCGAAGCTCACAGAGGTTCTTTGGGGGAGCCATGTCCAGGATTGCCTTCGTCTTTTCAGGGTCAATGTGAATACCCTTGGCCATGACGATGAAACCTAGCAACTTGCCACTGAAAACCCCTAGGAAAGACTTGTTTGGGTTCATCTTCAGCCGATGTGTCCACATTAAGTCGAACACCATCCTCAAGTCATCCAGATGGTTGGATTTTCTCCAACTTTTAACGACAATGTCATAACATAATATTCTACCATTTTTCAGAGGTGTTTGAGGAATATGGTGCTCATAGCCCGCTGATATGTTGCCCCGGCGTTCTTCAAACTGAAATGCATCACTATGTAATAGTAGATTTCTTTTGAAGTCCGGAATGAAGTGTATTTTTCATCGTCAGGGAACACTTTGATCTGGTTGCGTGAGAATCCGTCCATGAAGGACATATGTTCGAAGCCACAAGTATTGTCGATCATCACGTCGGTGATTGAAAGGGGAAACTTATTTTTTGGACATGCCGAGTTGAGATCTCAGAAGTCTATGCAGACTCGAATCTTTCCATTCTTCTTAGTAACGGGAACGATGTTGGCCACCCAATCTGGATGTTGCTTTTCGTGAACGAATCCATTATCTATGAGAGTTGGGACGAAAGCATCCATGATGTTGGGACGAAAGGGACATTATTGCTGCTTAACAGGCTTAGCGTTAGAAAGAATGTCAAGTCGGTGTATTGCGACTTGCGGGTCTAAACCTGGCATGTCTTCATAGCTCCAAGCAAAGACATCGATGTATTCTCATAGTTGGCAGATACTGGTATCGAAGTCCCAGATCGAGGAATCAGAGGAGTAAGATTGCATCGTGACTTCTAGTTTCGAACTCTCCGAAGTTGTCGTAGGTGTAACATAACCCAACCCCCAGCGATTACGCTGGTAGTAGTTTTGAGACTTTTCCTTTGGAACATGAAGTCATAACGATAGGCGTTGGCGTACGGGTCGAGTCATGCCCGGCCTACGCTGTGATTGATAGCAGTAGTCAGCCGTCTAATCTAATCATCATCTAGTGTAATCTCATCACAGCAATTGCCACTAGTTATCTACTACTAATCAACATAGATCACTATACAATTATTATAAGCTTATACATGAATATCCGGGTACAAAGCCGGTAAGAATATGAAAGCTATCTACCAAAACATATACTCAAATACATCCAGACAATCTCCTATACATGAATCTATATCTCAAAGTTCAGAGTGAGCTCCGCTGCTAGGTCTTCCTGCTGGCCATGACAATCTAATAATTGATCTCACTATAATTAACGACCCAGTCACGAAAGGAGCAAAGCACAATGTAACTCAACAATACTCACCACAGGATGTCAATGAAACAGGTATAGCAAGAGAAACTAAAAGATAGATAAACATGAGAAATAATAGAGCATGTACTAACTACGTGAACAAGTACAATTGCACATCATCAACATGTGGGGACTAATATGTATGAGGCATATTAAATAAATAAAATGCTCTCAGTCATGTAAATCAGGCATGTCTAATAATAATGTTATCAGACACATAATAATTAGACATGTTTGACGAAAATGCTATCAGTTATGTACTAATCAGGCATGTCTGACAATAATGCTATCAGTAACGCAATAATCAGGCATGTCTGACGACAATGTTATCAATTACGCATGTAATGGACATCAGGCGTACAGAGTATGCTATCAGGCAAGACTTATCCAATATCAGTCAATCACATGTCTTAGAATGTCCCCCACCCGACACGAGAAACAATGCAAGTAATCAATCAAGAACAAGTGAAATAAATGACACGATGAGCATGAGTATGTACAATGTATGCAATGATGATAAAACTGAGTACATGTACTTGCATCTTTTTTCGAGGTTTTGTACTTGTCTTCTAATCACCTATAAATAGAAATAATGATATTTAGAAATATTCTATTTGTCTTAATTCTTAACTAAAGTTATTAACTCTACTATTAATCCTAACAATAATTATTACTCAACTATTACTAATATTCTAAGTACTAATAGCTTATTGTCTACATGGTCAGCCACCTTGACTAATTAATTGGTATCAACCTTCAGTCCATGAACACTTGGTCCAACCATAATAAGCTAAGGCTCGAGTCTAACACTCTACTTACTCAGTTCCCATCTAAGCTTATTACACAAAATCAATTATTCAAACTTTAACCTAAAATTAACGGTCGACTATTTGAAATTCTAAAGGCTATAAAGCCAACAGCAATCCCTTATTGTCCCTCGCCAACATAACCAAAGACACTGTGTCAAGAACTCATGTTCGCGTCCAGTAACACCTCTCTGGACACGCTGATACAGAGTCAATCCCGCTTACGATCTTCTGAAACCAAGTAGCTCTAAAACTCTGACATTAAACCAAGTCCTACACTATCTAAATTAAAGAGAGAAAAATTATACCTGCAGCTTCAGATATGATAACAGAGTTCATTGTGTCCGATACTATTATTACTGTGTCTGAAATCCGCTAGAGCCTGTAGGAACGAAATCGTAAAGCAGAATACTCTAGGGGGTGAATAGAGTAGGCAGCAAAATATTGCTAATTAAAAAACTCGTTAGCAGTTAGATCACAGATATAATAATAATCACAAAATAAATGACAGTAATAAAAAGGTGATCAGAAGGCAAACACAAACACCGAGATTTATACTGGTTTCCCTCTTGTGAGGACTAGTCCAGTCGGAAGAACTATAGCTTCCAGTTGAATCCACTATTGGAAAATCTCGTAAGTTTTCATACGAAGTCCTTGCAACTTCTACAGACGTGAGCTTTGATACGAAGAACTCGACCAACTTCAATTGTGAAGAGTTGTATCTTCAATCAAGCCTCTGATTACAATCGCTCTGAAACTTCTAGACCGTACCGTACGGGCAAATCGACTAGAGGATTGTAACTGGCTTGGGATTTGAAAATGGAAGCTTTTTAGAACTCTTTGGAAGAAATGTAAGCTTTAGAAGAGAAGAGATTGAAAGTGAATTAGTGATTTGAAATGATCGAAATCCTTCTCTATTTATAGTTTTTCCAAAGGCAGAACTCTGACAGAATTCGGACAGAACTCTTTGTAACAAACCGCAACTGAAGGGAGACCAAGTTCAAAATCAAACGTTCACATAACGTTCAACTTGGCCGAACTCTGGCCGTGTTCTGTCAGGGTTTGGTCAGTTGATTTTGAGAAAAATAATTTTGACTTTTTGAAAAGTCCGTCAGAAACTTTTTATAAAATAGATGTTTTCAAAAACATAGGTCATTTTAAAAAGATAGTTCAGTTTTCAAAAACGATTTTAGGATAGCCTATTTGCCAGTACGACTTGGTGTACAATGTATTCCTAGACTCAATAAAATGAAAAATTACATTGCTTTGAAGGAAATACATTCTGAGTGGCAAACAGCTTCGGTCTTGAACAGAGTAGATATCCATCATTGAACAGTGTCCAAAACGTCGTAGGTAAACATCTGAATTGACTTGCATTTATATCGAGACAGAGTTTGATCAATTATTAAAATCAGGTTTGACCATGACCAATGGGCCAACAATCTCCCCCATTTTAATAATTGACAAACCTTGCCGATATAACATCTTGGTTTGGATCAATTCAAAAATATATACCGCCGGTTACAGAAAAAAAATAAAATTGTTCATAACATGTATTCAGAAAGATGTTAGATCTTATTTCTTCTCCGTTGTCACTTAGTTTGCTAAGTAACAAGCATTGAAGAAACACAAAAAATAAGAGATAAACAACACAGGCATGGTAGTTGTCACAGGCAGTTAATATAGAAGCATAAAGAAAGATAATGCTAGAATAAAGCTGAAACAAAATAAAGTGCTGAATAATAAACTAATGTGAGTCAAATGCCAAACTGAGGCTTAAAAATATATGTCTATGTAAGTCACAAACCAAAATAAAGAGTACTGATAATTCTTGGAATGTCGGAGCATTTCCAAGTAAACATAAGACAAAATAGACAGTCTCAAACAGTAACATCTCAGAAATCATCATCCTCATCCTCATCATCATCGGCTGCAGCGCTAGCATGTCCAGATGGACCAGCTCCAGAAGTGCCAGCTCCAGAAGTATGAGGAGTAGCACCAGAAGTACGATACCAATCGTAAGCGTTCCCTGGCTGGAACAGAGAGTAGAGCGCCTCATCATCAATACGGTAGCCAGAAACAGAAGGGTCTCGAGGTAGAGAGCTAGCAGAGTGACCCGTCTATGCAAATCTCAGATCGGCGAAGGAGTTGGCAATAGCCTATAACCGAGTCACGTCACGGAACTCATGTTCCCTGGAGGTTTCAACATAAAATGACTGCAGATCTGATAGATGCTGATGAATACCCTCAAAGGTCAAAGGGTAAGACTGAGGAGGACCATGTGTTGTGGGAGTAGGTGCAGGAGGAGCAGGTGCAGTAGGTGGAGGAACAGTAGCAATGCTGCGACGAGAGAGTTTGAGGAACTTGGGCTCAGGGTCCAGAGCACGAGTGGATAAGTCAATATCGAATCTCTGAACGATGCGTGGGATGATCATCGCATAAGAGAGGTTGCGGTCTCTTCCGCGACATCTACCCAACATCTAAATGATAGTCTTAGGGGCAGAGAAAGGAATCCCCTTAAGAATGTGATATAAAGCAGAAAGCTCAAGTGCAGTGACATCATCTTTTGAAGTGGATTTTGGAAGTAGAGTGGAATAGATGATGCGATGTAATTCGTAGTTAAACAAGTTCAAGTTATTGGCCTTGAACTTTCCAGGACGAGCACGTTCGGGTGCAAAAAGCTCATTCTTGAAACTAACGAGAGTCATACCATCGGGAAAATCGAAATCAATGATGTCATCGAGCGGGGCACCTTCGTTTGGAATACCAAGGATTTTTGCTAGCATTTCATCATTAAACTCGATATCTATCCCTCCGACACGTGTTCTCGCGGTAAAGTGTCTAACACGAAATTACAGTAAAATAGTCTAATGGCCTTAGTAGCTATAGGGAATTGTAAAGTAGCAAAGTGCTGTAACCCTAATACCTCAAAGTAAGGATGGTGGTCGGGAAAGCTAGTCCATTTGATCGGAGATCCGGTACAAATAGTACGCATAATAAAATTGGCATACCAAAGTAGGGCTTGGTCGGGAGTTTTGAAATAAAACTCGTCCGATGCACCGTCATCCGATTGGACCGGAGAACAGTGGGAATCCGTATGCGGATCAGAAGACGATGCCTCTTCACTGGCATGTGTCTTCTTCCTCTTGAAAGGATTGAATCCCTTAGGCATTCTATCCCAAAAACTAAAAAACCCTAATAATTGAAAAGTGGAGGAGAGAAGGAATTATACCTTCCGAGAATCAGGTTTACTGGAGAGAACGAGATTCTCCGCACGAATCCAAATTTTGGACGAAGATCTCTACGTGGATTGGAAGAAGGAAGGTGGAAAAGAACTAGGGTTTTTGGGGCACGGCTGCTACTGTTTTGATGTGGTTTGAAAGAATGAAGAAGAGGGGGCCTCGGGTTCTGACTGGTACATGTATATACCCAGCCGAACTCTGGCCGAATTCGGACCGAACTCGGGCCGAATTCGCCAAGGGTTGCCTGGCTATATATGTATATTAAAAAAAATTATGGGGCCACATCTTTTTCATCAATTCGTTTCAAATGTTTAATTCAGAGGTTAGTAATTTTAAATTTCAAAATAATATAATTAATATTATTTTATAAATTAATATTCTTTACTCAGCATCTATCTTAGATTAGCTGTAGGAGTACTATCCCAGCTAACGGAGGTTCACCGGGAAACTCTTAAGTACCGCTTCGCTTCGACCGTAGTCATGGTGACAGACAGACTCTTTTTAGGCTTGTCTCAAAAACAGTTATTGAGTATCGAATATTAATTAATAAAACACAATTAATTAATATTATTGACATTTAAAATTTATAATTCTCGACGTAAATAATTGAAACGATCTTCCGCTAGAGGTTTTGTGAGTATGTCAGCTAATTGATTCTGTGTGTCTATGTATACAAGGTCTATATCTCCATTTTGTTGATGATCTCTAAGAAAGTGATGTCTAATCTCGATATGTTTAGTACGAGAGTGACATACTAGATTCTTAGTCAAATTAATAGAACTAGTGTTGTCACAGAAAATGGATATGTGTGTAAAATACAATCTATAGTATTCTAAAGTTTGCTTCATCCATAAAATTTGTGCACAATAACGTCCTACAGCGATATACTCAGCCTCGGTTGTTGATAATCAAACAGAATTTTGCTTCTTACTAAACCAAGAGACTAGAGCTTTTTCTAGGAAATGACATGTGCCGCTAGTGCTTTTTCTATCTACTTTGCATCCGGCAAAATCAACATCAGAATAACCGGTTAAGTTAAATGACGTAGTTTTAGGATACCATAAGCCGACAGAAGAAGTGCCTTTAAGTTATCGGAAGATACGCTTAACTGCGTATGGATGTGATTCCTTAGGATTAGCTTGAAAACGTTCACATAAGCAAATACTAAACATAATGTCTTGTCGACTAGCAGTTAAATACAGTAAGCTACCGATCATACCTCGATACTTACGTATGTCGACAGGTTTGCCTTGTTCATCAATATCAAGCTTGGTTGAAGTCACCATTGGAGTGCTAAGTGGCTTGATTGCTTCCAGGTCGAACTTCTTTAATAGATCCTTTGTATACTTTGATTAATTTATGAACGTCCTATTGTTAGTTTGTTTAATTTGCAGTCCGAGAAAGAATTTCAGCTCTCCCATCATGCTCATCTCAAACTCATTCTGCATACACTTTGAAAATTCTTGACAAAGAGATTTATCAGTAGATCCAAAAATAATATCATCTATATAGACTTGAATCAAAAGAATATTGTTATTCAAAGATTTTATAAGCAATGTAGTGTCAACCTTTCCCTTTGAAAACCCGTTATCAAGTAGAAAAGAGCTTAGACGATCGTACCAAGCACGAAGGGCTTGTTTCAAACCGTATAAGTCTTTCTTCAACTTGAAAACATATTCAAGAAATTTAAAATCAGTAAAACCGGGAGGTTGAGCTACATAAACTTCTTCTTTTATAAAACTATTTAAAAATACGCTTTTGACATCCATTTGAAATAACTTAAAATTATTAAAATATGCAAATGCACATAACATGCGAATGGATTCTAATCTCGCAACTGAGGCATAAGTCTCATCGTAGTCGTTACCTTCTTCTTGATTGTATCCTTGAGCTACGAGTCACTAAACCATTCTCGTTCAGTTTGTTTCGGAATACCCATCGGGTGCCAATGACCGGATGATCAATGGGCTTGGAAACAAGTTCCAAACTTGATTCCGTTCGAATTGGTTTAATTTCTCTTGCATAGCATCTAACCAAAAATTATCACTACATGCTTCTTCAATATTTTTGGGTTCAAACTGCGAAACAAAAGCAACACAAGAAGCTATATCTTTATTAGAGGAACAAATACTTACACCCTTGGTAATCTCACCAATTACCAAGTCCTTTGGATGATCAGCCAAGAATCTTATCTCTTTTGGTGTAGTCTCAGGATTGCTAGTTCCGGCTTCTTTGCTTGAATGTTCATCTAATGCTTGATGTGATGGTTCTGCATCTCTGTGTGAAGGTTTTGCAGTAGCTGTACTTGGTGTGATTATGTCTTCATTGTCATCATCGTCTAAGTGTTGATTTAGCTCATCAAACTTAACATTGATTGATTCTTCGATGATCATGGTTCTTTTTTTGAAGACTCTGTATCCTTTGCTCTTTGCTGCATAACCTAAAAATATACCTTCATCGGCCTTTTTATCAAATTTACTCAAATTATCTTTAGTATTAAGAATAAAATATTTACAACCAAAAATCTTGAAATATGAAACATTTGGTATTCTATCAAACCATAGTTCATAGGGAGTCTTCTTCGATATAGGTCGAATTAGAATCCTACTGAGAATATAGCATGCTGTATTGACAGCTTCAGCCCAAAAGTATCTAGGTAGACTAAACTGGTTTAGCATTACTCTAGCCATTTCAGATAGAGTTCTGTTCTTACGTTCCATAACTTCATTTTGTTGCGGAGTCCTAGGGCAAGAAAATTCATACAAATAACCGTGTGCGTCACAAAATTGCTTGAATTCTGCATTCTCAAATTCGCCGCCATGATCACTACGAATGCGAGTAATCATGAACCCTTTTTTATTCTATACTTTCTTGCAAAAGGTGACAAATTCTGATAATGCATCGTTCTTGCGTGCAAGAAAATTAACCCATGTATATCTAGAGAAATCATCTAAAATGACAAATGCATATAACTTACCACCTAGACTAGCAATTCTACTTGGTCTAAATAAGTCCATATGCAACAGTTGTAAAGGTCTAGTGGTACTTACAGCGTTCTTGGATTTAAATGCGGATTTGGTAGTTTTGTTCTTTTCACATTCACTACATACCGTATCCTTCTTGAAAGAAATGTCCGGTAAGCCGTGTACCAACTTCTTTGTAGATAGTCTTGAAATTGTATCCATGTTTGCATGACCGAGTCTCATATGCCATAGTTGACTCTCGATACTTTTGGCCATCAAACATCTACCTGCTTTGTTAGCATCTTCCAACAAATAGAAAACATATATGTTGTCTTCCCGAATACCTTCAAATATAGTACTACCAGTTGAACTATCAACTATAGTACATTTATCTTTGACGAAGTTAATACCATAACCGTGATCAGCTAAATGGCTTATGCTGAGCAGATTATGTTTTAAGTCGGTAACTAGACACACATCTTTAATCACTGGATAGGGAGCCTTACAAATATCACCGATACCGATTATGTACCATCTTAAATTATTACCAAAGGAGACGTATCCTTCTTTATTCTTCTTCGACAGTATTGCGAATAGTGAAGCGTCACCGGTCATGTGCCGTGAACAACCGCTGTCGAGGATCTATTTGCTCCTAGCATGTGAAGGACGTTCCACCTACAAAACAATTTACAGATGAAACTCTTGGTACCCATTTCTTGTAGGGTCCTGACTGGTTAGTTTTTGGTATCCATGCATAAATATTTAAATCTACTAACTTTTTGATTCTACATGCAGAAGATATATGACCAATGAGGCCACAATAATGACATTTAGCATGTTGAGTGTTGAAAGTAGTGTGAGGTGCATGATTGGTAGGTTTTGGTTTTCTAGTATAGAAGAATGCATGCCTATTAGTCTTCTTTGGCATAGTTTTGGTATGGTTTGGTCTGACAGTGTTGGGCGTGTTCCGATGATTCGGTAATTGACACGTGTTAGAATAGGAAGCAGCAACTTCAGGCCGTTTTCCTAAACTAATTTCCAACTTTTTGGAAGTATCATATAATCTATTATAGTCAGATGTGAGTGATTCTAATCTGACCTGTGCACACTGGAGACTCTTTCTCTCCTTAGATATGTCTTCCTTTAACTAGATGATAGTTTGGTCTTTTTCTTCGGATAGCTTAACAGTCTCGTGTAACAACAACTTAATAGAAGAAAGCTCACCAGACTCATTTGAAGAGTCATTATTTCTAACATGATCTAGTTGGTCGGTAAGTCTTCCTAGTTCACCTTTGTACTCTTTGAGTACCTTCTTAGAGGTTTTATATTTACTACGCAGTTTCCTGTAATCATTTAGCACGTCACTGAAAGCCTCTCCTAGTTGCTCGAAGGTAAAATCGTCATAAGGATCAAATAGAGGATTAGTGATTACCTGATCGCAAGCCATCAAGCCACTACCAAAATAAGTCATATCAGCGACGAAATTAGCGATGCCGACTTAAAACGTCGCTAATATTTTTGGATTTAGCGACTCCAAAAGTATGCGTCACAATACGTCGCTGATAGTGACAAACAACGACATATTGCGACTACCTTTAGTGTAATAAAAACCAACATCGTTGATCTATCGGGAAACGTCGTCAGTTTTATTAGTTCAGCGACGTTTAGCGTCGCAATGACTAAAGGCGTCGCCGAATATTAAAGGACAGTCGACGTTTTGTGATGTATTTACAGACGTCGCTAACTTCTGCTAAATAGGGTTTCCCCGGTTCGACTTTTCATTTCTCCCTCTCCCCAAATTTTTTGTTCCCGCCCCTCTTTCTCCGACCTCGACGACAGCCCGACCCCCTTCCCTCCGACGAGCCCCTTCTCCTCCTCCTCCTCCACCGCGAGCCCCTTCTCCTCCTCCACCGCGAGATCCTCCTCCTCCACCACCGAACTTGTCCTTCTCCTCCTCCTCCTCCTCCACCATCGCGAGGAGACTGAAGGTAAACCCTAACCCTAATTGAGGTGTTTTCTGTGTCCAAAATGGACACGGAGACACATTACGACCATGTGTTCACTGATACAGTGTGTTCGTGAGGTTTTGGACACTTTGTGTCCATTTGTTGGACACGTGGACACCCCCAAGCATGCATATATATGTATTTTACCTCTGTACACTTGATCCCCTCCTCCTCCACCATCGAACTTGTCCTCCTCCTCCTCCTCCACCACCGCGAGGAGACTGAAGGTAAACCCTAACCCTAATTAAGGTATTTTTCGTGTCCAAAATGGACACGAAGACACTGTTAGCCCAACGATTATATCATGTTTTTGAATATGGCTAATCAATTAAGTTTAACATATTGACATCACTAATATTCATGTAATCACTATTATGTTGCTACTTAAACTTAGCATTGTCCTAATATTAGCATTGTCCTAAATGTTATATATTATATTGCTATGCTTGTATCATATTATTTTGTTTGTCTAACATGTATTTGTAGACATGCTGTAAGCATGATCAAACATGATTAAACCAGGACATATGCAATAGATGGGCCAAAGACGGCGTTATACAAGAAGATTTCTCAAGGGATCATAATTGTGATTGAGTATCTTCAAAAATATATCATAATCCTACTGCAGGCTATAGTGGTACTCTAGTTCGAATACCACTACACAAACTCGACCTGCATGGGCCACCACTAAAAATGTGCCACGACCCGCACCCCAGAGTTAGGGCACGAGAACGTAACAACGCCCAGCCTACGCCACAGTGTCGGCGGTAGAACACTGTCCTAGGTCTCAATGCATCTAACAGTATAAGACTAAACAGTTTATACTCCCCGAATGGGGGTGACATAGCAGAATGTAAACTCAATCACATCTAAGGTAGAGCATAAAGGAAGATAGATAAAACATAAAATCGAAAAGAGATACAACAGGTAGAAGTCTAAGTGTCTAAGATACAAACTCAGAATACATCTCAAAACCCAAATACAGTAATCCATAAATACAACTCAAGATGACTGAAAATAAACTATAAGCAAAAACCCTAGCTATCTATGCAACCTCTACTGTCTCCTCTAGCCTAGCAGGCAACCTCCAGGCTATCTGTAAAATTTATCAACATGTCCAGTCAGGACAGGAGTGAGCACATTACATCTCAACCGTTCATAGCAGGTTAGAAAATATAATCATGCAGTAAAGTAAGATACAGGTACTGAAAGAAATACTGTATGTAAACAGTGAGAGAGAGCTGTAATAGAAATATCTACTATAAATAGAGAACTAACATGTGGCTAGTGAGTCAAAGTACAATATAGACATGTAAATGGCATAGGAGATTCTGATAAGACACTATGGAAGAGATTCTGATAAGATACTACTTGGATATTATTCACATGTCTACTTCTACTCTCCCGTACCCCCAATCAGTACACAAGGATCCAACCAAGTTATGTTATGATTCCACACAAAGTCCTCGAAGGGTGATACATGGATGTCCCAAAAATGGGGATTCTAGAAGATTCTAGGATACCCAGTAAATGGGATAGAAGATTCTATGAGACTCTGTGATCATAAGAGTATATGTCACAAGTGATCAAAGAACCTGTGAAGCATAGTGATACGTCATGTAAGTGAAACGCACAGAACATGTAGTACCCGATGCTCCCTAAGGATAACATCTCAAGAAGGGATCCGTATAGCAAGTAAAGTAATTTGATGCAGAAAATAATTCTAAACAGGATATAAAATGATCAGAGAATGTAATCGCCTGATATCTGAATGTCCAAGGTAAAGATACTGTCCGAGGAGAGGTGTCTGGCTCCTAATTAGAACAGCACAAGTCACAACATGTCCAGAAGGGTAATATAAAGCACTACAATGCATTCTACATGAATCTAGGTCAAACTAGGCCAAAGTCAACCCTTAGTCAACTCTGGTCAACTGCACTAGTCAAACTAGGTCAAACTAGGTCATGTCCTAACCCAGTAAGTCTTACTAGGCCTCACCAAGACTATCCTAGCAAGCACACATCAATACAAGGCTATACAAGCCAACATACATCCAACTCTATATAGCATGTAATTATTCAATACTCAAATAGGCAAGAATTCACATTGGATATACACTTGGTAATCTATTACTTAAGCTATATATGTCTACACATATATACACATGCATATATTGGTATTCAACATTAGGTCTATAATCATGGTATTTCAAATGGTTATATAAACTTATATATTACAACACAATATGCTAACATATATATAATATACATACATAGCTAAGTTAACTATATTCATAAATACTTATTTAAGAGGCTATGTGTGTGTATGTGAATATGGCAAAGGGGCAAGTGAGGGTTAAATGGACATACATAGTGTATACATATCAAAGAGTGTCAAAGTGTAAGTGAACAATGTGTCAAGTGTGATAGTGTCAACATAGTGTAAGGGGGTACATGAGGTAATATAGGATTTGTGTTAACATAGAATATTACATCTCATTAACTTGTATATTGCATACATTACATCTATTATTACATTACATTCATGCTTGCATTCATTCATCATTCATTTATTCTCTTGCACCACTATATGCACCATATATTACATACTATGGAACCTACATATTCATTACAAGCCATACTTATACATGCTTACATTAGATAGGATACTTACACCTCATACATCATTTATTTAAACATTTACTCATTCTTGCATTCTCTATTTAATTACATAATGTATATACATTAACATGGGTTAAAATCAAATAGAACATTATATTACACACAAGGGTGCACAAAATGCATATGCCGAATAGTAACTCCTACTAATAATCAATATTGTACCATCTCAGCATGAATTAAAATTTAGTATTAAAGTATATTATAGATCTATGTGTTAGCTTTCCGAAACTTCAAATGGATCGCGTTTTCGTTTCCGGAAACTCCCGGAATCGCAAAAATACCGAGAACGCGTTTGTCTTTCGTACAGCTGACACTCAAATAATTCTCCAGAAAGTTACAGAAAGAATTAGGCCTATTAATACATGTTTTTGGAAATCTAACTTCAATACGCTTCTTTTAAAAAAAACGGGAGATTAAACCGAGCTTTGAGCTAGAAGTTATGACATTTCTAAGTTAGGGCTAAAATTAAAAACGTGGATAAAAAGCATGACGGATTTAGGTAGTTTGAGACAAAAGAACACAAGTATATAACATAACATATTAAGAACTCACTCTCTACACTAATATATATATATGAGACACTATAGAACACATCTCCAATACAAAAATATGAGATTAAACATGTAATAATTCATTCATACATAACAACAACACATAGTGTGTCCAAATTTGGAATTTTCCCACATGGACACAACCACAACACAAAGGACACTCCTATGACCTCCAAATGGACACAAATGGAGATACAACCATGGGGGTCATTCCTATGGGTTCAAAATAGACCTATATGCATGAGGAAATGAAAAGGAGAAGGGATTTATACCTCCCGGTAGATCGAATCGAAGAAAAGCCTTCCCGGAGCGACACCGACACGTAGAGATTCCAAAAGGACACGAACGAGCTCCGAATCCTCCCAAACTTGGGTAGCTTCCTCCTTGGCTAGAATGGAGAAGGAAAGAAGAAGATTTGGTGGTGAAATGGAAGGATTTGGTGGAGAAATTGCTAGAGATTGCTCTCTAGAAATTTGGGGAAGAACAAAAGAGAGAGTGTGGATGAGAATAATGAAATGAACTTGAGCCTATCCTCTCCCAAAGTGGCTGGCCATATGGGGCTATTTGTCCTATTATGGTAACGTCCAAAATGCTCCCACTAACCTATTCTATGAGTATTAGGAAAGGGCTAATTGGTTGGGGCTAAATTAGTCATTCTAAAGTCTCTAATCACACTAACCTTATCCATAATAATTAGTCTAACCTCTAATTAAAATATTTCTATCATGTGGACTAAAATTAATATCATGTGGGCCATGCCTAACTAGTGTGTGGGTCCCACTAGAGTCAAACTACCCCCGGGTCCCCGTTTCAAGTCGGATTGAATTGAAATTCAAACCCGACTCAAATAACCCCAAAACAATATCATAAATAATAAAATAATATCAAAATAATTCAAAGAGGTCAAATGCAGAAATATCCTTAGGCCAAAAATGATATTAAAATATCATAATCACATGGTTAGGCTCTAGGTCAAACAGTCTCTAGGGTTCCACTAGCAAAACGTCAAAACTATAAGTCATTGATTTAAATAATTTTAAAATAATTTAAAATCACCAAAAATTATATCATGAATTAAATATCATTATTAAAATAATTATAAACACGAAATTTCAAAATTACCCTCATTTGGGAAACTGGGTACTACAACTCTACCCACCTTAGAAAAATTTCGTCCTCGAAATTTAAGATCGATAGTACTCCTTCTAGAGCCTCTAACCTACCCAATATCTAAGGTAACACTTCCTAACACTGGAATAATAAACGGACATCTAAAAAGTGTCAATCTAGGAATACTCCAATACTGCTCTGCTGTACGGCAGTAATGGAACTTCAATAAAATATGGACTGGAACCTATATCCAAGGGACTGGACCTATTTTAAAGTGGTCTTATCTAAGGATGAAAATAAACTGATCATAGGCTATAGGTATGCTCAAACTATTATCTTCCTATTAACCATCTATTAATACATTCTATTACCATAGAAACGATGCATTACTAAGACATATAGGCCCCTATATCTCATAACACATTTATACTCACCAAAAGACTAGTACATCCTATCAAGACTGATACTATAATCTCTCATAAATCTCCTAAGCTACATGTTTATAGACACACATCCCCACATCAAGGACTAACCCATATATATCTACAACTGATACTAATGGAGTGACGTCCCTATTTCCCAACAATCAAGGTCTAAATTTTTTTTTATCTAAATCATGCAATTTGAAGGAATAGTATACAAGGTCAGGGCATACCGTAGCAGTTGGAAGTCTCACCTAGGTACACTAATCATTCTAGGTCAAAACAGTACTATGGTATCAACACACAAACAATCTAGGGTGTCCTAATTGGGAAGGTAAGTGAACAACAATCATCAAGGTTGTAGGACTGTCTACCATCCTATATGAAAATTAGTCATTAACAAGCAACTAAGAAATTATTAAAAGGTTACTATTCCATAAAATAGCAAAAATTGAAAATTTAGGCACAACAAATCACAAATAGATTTTTGTCTTGACACGATCTAAGTTGATCAATTTCGGGATAAAACGAGATTTGGGCAAAAAGGGAAATCAATGAAATCAAAGTATGAGCACGAGCATCCAATGATAGAGGTTCAGGTCATGATTAAATTTAATTCGACTGAGTACGAATACGAGGTTCATAGGCGATGAAAAGATTTCAAGGAGAATTGTCAAGGCTGTCGCGAATGAGACTCTAGGGTCAAGTTTAACTATGTCTCCATTCTCGTAGATTGATACATAAAAAAAAACGAACCAAAGTGCAATAGGTTGATCAGACCATCATGTACCGGTTCTGATTAGACAATATATTAGTGGGTGGCCACCCAATAAAATATGTCATGACCAAGCTCGAAAATAGATAAGCTTGCAAACTAAGGCTAATTTAGCAGCACAAGATATAAGAGTGGTAATGATGAAAGGAATTACATAGTCCAAGTTTCTTAACCAACGGGTCAAGTAATCAGATAAGGTACAAGGTTAAGCATCTAAGGAAACAAGCAGAACACCATCACATGTCGGATCGAAAGAATTGAGTCAAGGCTGGATTTTTAATTAAAATAAGAAGAAATTTAGTATAATGGTAGAGGTTATAGTTTAGCCAGTTGACCAGAAAATCATATCAAGAAAATAGAGTACAAGAAGACGGGTTTTAGTGGGACATGATATACCTACACGAAGGTGAGCTCGTCTAGGTCTTGCATATAAGATTTGTTGGAGGGTAACAGCTAGTATTACATTCCGAATATCAAAGTCACGATAAGGAACGTCAAGGATCTCAATTAGAAAATGGGAGTTCAAGAGGTGGTAATTAATGCACAAAAATAATGAAGATCGAGTTAGTCATCTGCTTCTGATACTCTTAAGTTCATCTTGTCATAACTTGCCAATCATATCTTTACCTCACCAGTCTCCATATGAAAATTTAACCTTTACTTAAACCCTTACCATGACTACCGTAGGCAATTCCCAATTTCCAAACATCACTCTTGAAGCATAACCCTCACATTTAGGAATCAACATTAACCATTTATTTAAATTTCCAAGTTCTTCCACCTTGTCTTAAATTTGACCCAAAACCTCTAAATCCCGTTTACGAATTCCTTGAACTTGTTCAAATTGTTCTCCTCGTATTATTTAATTTAAATCTCTAGGCCTTACAAAACTTATCTTTCATCATAAAATCAACTTCTGTATTTTCTTCGACCCCTTGAATATTATTCTCCTAAAAATATTTCACAACAATCTCTAAACTTCCATAACTTTGTGCTCTCTCTATCCCTAGTTGTTTTCTCGCAACATCTTGTTTAATATCCTTATTAAACACAATTAACTTCTCTTTTCCATTACTAACCTTCTACATAGCCTCAGAGTAAAAGTTTTCCCCAGAATCAATAACCAAAATTTTCTAAGTTCTCAAAAGTAGGTTGACCTCTGATATCCTCATTAGTTTTGAATACACCTATAAACTATCTCATAACCCCAAAATTTCTCTAAATGTAATTGTTTCCAGATTGGCAGTATACATCTCTTTATTCTATTCGAGACCTTTACCACATTTCTATCTCAAGTTTCTATATGGAACACTCCACATTTGATTTCCTTTAGATCATCATAAAATAACCAGTTACGTCTTCTCTGAGCTACATAATTTACGTCACTTTCTTAACATTTCTCAAGCAAAATGATATGAAGATTCAAGAGTCGTCAAGGTATAGCTGACAGAATTATATACGAGACAGGGAATTGATATAATCAGGACAGGTATATAAGATAAGGAATGATGGTAGTAAAAATATTGGCAGGAAAAGAATGATAATAGAATATGTTCTGCTTATCTATTTAAAAGAGGGATCCATTTTTTTGAAACAAGAATTATAATACCAAATCCAAAATAAGGCCTAACAAAATCATTGGTTTATTGTATTAAGAAGAAATAAATTTTTGTAAGAAGTTACACAAGGTTTATAAAAATAGCTAAAGCTACATCCTAAGTAAACAATGAGAAACAAAACAAAACAAAACAACAATAATTCCTTCTCTCTTTTTTTCTTTGAATGACTGAAACAAAAGTAGCAAAAACATGTTCGAAAACATTTAAGGTACAATCTGATAATCATATGCGTCTATCCAAAATCATGGTACTCTAAATCCTCGTCATACTAGTGAGCAAGGCTACGATAATCACAGAGTCCTTGACTTATGCACATACCTCTAGAATCATGGTATTTAACATTTTCGCGATGCCGCTAGCTTGGATGCAAAAACCTTACATTTTTACACCCGAGAAATATATCCAAAATCAGACTGTATGTCCTCACCATGCTGGCTAATGTGACTATAGAAGACAAGATTTCCATAACTTAGATGACCTAGCCCATATAATTTCATCTTGCCAAAAATTAAATTAAATCAACAATGAATACAAAAAAAAAATCAAATTTATCAACGAACATCAAAATTCAGAAATGAACAAAATCCTTCAAATCATATAACTACAAACTCGGATGCTATAGCTAACATCAAGATTCAAATTTCAACAATCTTCATCAAAATCAATAAATACAAACTCAAATTCAATAATAATCCATCAAAATCAAATTCAATAGCAGAAAGTAAAGATAAATCAAATCAAGGAAAAAAGAAAAGAGTTTTCAAATCGGAGTTAAACAAGATTCTCAAGGGTCGTCCCAGGAATCTCTCAAGGGATCCTAATTGTGATTGAGTATCTTCAAAAATATATCATAATCCTACTGCAGGCTGTAGTGGTACTCTAGTTCGAATACCACTACACAAACTCGACCTGCATGGGCCACCACTAAAAACGTGTCACAACCCGCACCCTAGAGTTAGGGCACGAGAACGTAACAACGTCCAGCCTACGCCGCAGTATCGGCGGTAGAACGTTGTCCTAGGTCTCAATGCATCTAACAGTATAAGACTAAACAGTTTATACTCCCCGAATGGGGGTGACATAGCAGAATGTAAACTCAATCACATCTAAGGTAGAGCATAAAGGAAGATAGATAAAACATGAAATCGAAAAGAGATACAACAGGTAGAAGTATAAGTGTCTAAGATACAAACTCAGAATACATCTCAAAACCCAAATACAGTAATCCATAAATACAACTCAAGATGACTGAAAATAAACTATAAGCAAAAACCCTAGCTATCTATGCAACCTCTACTGTCTCCTCTAGGCTAGCAGGAAACCTCCAGGCTATCTGTAAAATTTATCAACAGGTCCAGTCAGGACAGGAGCGAGCACATTACATCTCAACAGTTCATAGCAGGTTAGAAAATATAATCATGCAGTAAAGTAAGATACAGGTACTGAAAGAAATACTGTATGTAAACAGAGAGAGAGCTGTAATAAAAATATCTACTATAAATAGAGAACTAACATGTGGCTAGTGAGTCAGAGTACAATATAGACATGTAAATGGCATAGGAGATTCTGATAAGACACTATGGAAGAGATTCTGATAAGATACTACTTGGGTATTATTTACATGTCTACTTCTACTCCCCCGTACCCCCAATCAATACACAAGGATCCAACCAAGTTATGTTATGATTCCACGCAAAGCCCCCGAAGGGTGATACATGGATGTCCCAAAAATGGGGATTTTAGGAGATTCTAGGATACCCAGTAAATAGGATAGGAGATTCTAGGAGACTCTCTGATCATAAGAGTATATGTCACAAGTGATCAAAGAACCGGTGAAGCATAGTGATACGTCATGTAAGTGAAACGCACAGAACATGTAGTACCCGATGCTCCCTAATGATAACATCTCAAGAAGGGATCCGTATAGTACCAATCTGTGTGACCAACGTGACAGTACAAGTAAAGTAATTTAATGCAGGAAATAATTCTAAGCAGGATATAAAATGATCAGAGAATGTACTTGCCTGATATCTGAATGTCCAATGTAAAGATACTGTCCAAGGAGAGGTGTCTAGCTCCTAATTAGAACAGCACAAGTCACAACATGTCCAGAAGGGTAATATAAAGCACTACAATACATTCTACATGAATCTAGGTCAAACTAGGCCAAAGTCAACCCTTTGTCAACTCTGGTCAACTGCACTAGTCAAACTAGGTCAAACTAGGTCATGTCCTAACCCAGTAAGTCATACTAGGCCTAACCAAGACTATCCTAGCAAGCACACATCAATACAAGGCTATACAAGCCAACATACACCCAACACTATATAGCATACAATTATTCTATACTCAAATAGGTAAGAATTCACATTGGATATACACTAGGTAATCTATTACTTAAGCTATATATGTCTACACATATATACACATGCATATATTGGTATTCAACATTAGGTCTATAATCATGACATTTCAAATGGTTATATAAACTTATAAATTACAACACGATATGCTAACATATATATAATATACATACATAGCTAAGTTAACTATATTCATAAATACTTATTTAAGAGGCTATGTGTGTGTATGTGAATATGGCAAAAGGGCAAGTGAGGGTTAAATGGGCATACATAGTGTATACATATCAAAGAGTGTCAAAGTGTAAGTGAACAATGTGTTAAGTGTGATAGTGTCAACATAGTGTAAGGGGGTACATGAGGTAATATAGGATTTGTGTTAACATAGAATATTACATCTCATTAACTTGTATATTACATACATTACATCTATTATTACATTACATTCATGCTTGCATTCATTCATCATTCATTTATTCTCTTGTACCACTATATGCACCATACATTACATACTATGGAACCTACATATTCATTACAAGCCATACTTATACATGCTTACATTAGATAGGATACTTACACCTCATACATCATTTATTTAAACATTTACTCATGCTTGCATTCTCTATTTAATTACATAATGTATATACATTAACATGGGTTAAAATTAAATAGAACATTATATTACACACAAGGGTGCACAAAATGCATATGCCGAATAGTAACTCCTACTAATAATCAATACTGTACCATCTCAGCATGAATTAAAATTTAGGATTAAAGTATATTATAGATCTATGTGTTAGCTTTTCGAAACTTCAAACGGATCGCGTTTTCGTTTTCGGAAACTCCCGAAATCGCGAAAACACCGAGAACGCATTTGTCTTTCGTACAGCTGACACTCAAATAATTCTCCAGAAAGTTACAGAAAGAATTAGGCCTATTAATACATGTTTTTGGAAAGCTAACTTCAATACGTTTCTTTAAAAAAAAACGGGAGATTAAACCGAGCTTTGAGCTAGAAGTTATGACATTTCTAAGTTATGGCTGAAATTAAAAATGTGGATAAAAATCATGACGGATTTAGGTAGTTTGAGACAAAAGAACACAAGTATATAACATAATATATCAAGAACTCACTCTCTACACTAATATATATATATGAGACACTATAGAACACATCTCCAATACAAAAATATGAGATTAAACATGTAATAATTTATTCATACATAACAACAACACATAGTGTTTCCAAATTTGGAATTTTCCCACATGGACACAACCACAACACAAAGGACACTCCTATGACCTCCAAATGGACACGAAATGGACACAAATGGAGATACAACCATGGGGGTCATTCCTATGGGTTCAAAATAGACCTATATGCATGAGGAAATGAAAAGGAGAAGGGATTTATACCTCCCGATAGATCGAATCGAAGAAAAGCCTTCCCGGAGCGACACCGACACGTAGAGATTCCAAAAGGACACGAACGAGCTCCGAATCCTTCCAAACTTGGGTAGCTTCCTCCTTGGCTAGAATGGAGAAGGAAAGAAGAAGATTTGGTGGTGAAATGGAAGAATTTGGTGGAGAAATTGCTAGGGATTGCTCTCTAGGAATTTGGGGAAGAACAAAAGAGAGAGTGAGGATGAGAATAATGAAATGAACTTGAGCCTATCCTTTCCCAAAGTGGCTGGCCATATGGGGCTATTTGTCCTATTATGGTAAGTTCCCAAATGCCCCCACTAACCTATTCTATGAGTATTAGGAAAGGGCTAATTGGTTGGGGCTAAATTAGTCATTCTAAAGTCTCTAATCACACTAACCTTATCCATAATAATTAGTCTAACCTCTAACTAAAATATTTCTATCATGTGGACTAAAATTAATATCATGTGGGCCATGCCTAACTAGTGTGTGGGTTCCACTAGAGTCAAACTACCCCCGGGTCCCCGTTTCAAGTTGGATTGAGTTGAAATTCAAACCCGACTCAAATAACCCCAAAACAATATCATAAATAATAAAATAATATCAAAATAATTCAAAGAGGTCAAATGCAAAAATATCCTTAGGCCAAAAATGATATTAAAATATCATAATCACATGGTTAGGCTCTAGGTCAAACAGTCTCTAGTGTTTCACTAGAAAAACGTCAAAACCACAAGTCATTGATTTAAATTAATTTAAAATGATTTAAAATCACCAAAAATCATATCATAAATTAAATATCATTATTAAAATAATTATAAACACGAAATTTCAAAATTACCCTCATTTGGGAAACTGTGTGCTACAGATAATCTCTGACCATTTAACGTAAAATGTCATGTGTACATATACTGCGGAAAGTGTAGACCGCATGAACTGACAATTGCATATCATTTACTACCTTGATGTATCTATCTTACAGAATTATGGAGCTGAATTACTATCTGCGGAATCGTACTTGGATGTACAACCGTCATCCTGATGACATGTGCGGTGTGCGGGATGAATTCATAGAGGGTGTACACCAGTTCCTGCAGTTTGCCAAGGCGTTCCCTCAGTACATGGACGGTACCAAAATTAAGTGTCCGTGTGTGAGATGTCGCAACTTGAAATATCATCCAGAAGTGGATGTCACGTATCATTTATACTCGAAGGGTTTCACGCCGAATTACTATCAGTGGAGCGAGCACGGAGAACTTGTGTCTTTAGCATCGGAGTACGAGCCTTATGTGGATGTCCACAACAACGCTCCTTACGATGATGGGTTGGTGAACATAGTTTTCGACGCGGCCGGGCCTAGTTTCGATTCGGATGATCATGATGCACCTGAGGAGGCACCGAACCCCGATGCTGCACAGTTCATGGAGTTGCTGGAGAATGCAAGGACTCCATTATATCCTGGTTGTGAGGATCATTCACCGTTGGAGGTGGTTACAAGATTGTTGAGCATCAAGTCCGATTTTAACATGTCGCAAGATTGCTACAACCGTCTTATGGAGTTGCTTATAGAAATATTGCCTGAGGGTGCGAAGTTGCCTAAAGACTTCTACCGGTCTAAGAGGATGGTTAGATCGCTCTGGATGGGATACGAAAAAATCGATGCCTGTCGCAACGGGTGCATGTTGTACTACAAAGACGACAAGGATGAAGACGCCTGCAGATTTTGTGGTGTCGATCGCTACATGGCATGTGGTAGAGGAAAGTCTGTCGGTGCCAGGAAGCCTATCTCTTCGATGTACTACTTGCCGTTGACGCCGCGGTTGCAGCGGTTGTTTATGGTGAAGGAAACTGCAGAAAACATGAGTTGGCATAAGCGGGAACATACCGAAGGAGTGTTGGATCACCTATCTTATGGAGAAGCATGGAAGCACTTTGATCGAGAGTATCCAGATTTTGCTTCTGATCCGCGTAATGTCAGATTGGGTCTCTGCTCCGACGGTTTTACCCCATTTGGACTTTCGGGATCCCAGTATTCGTGTTGGCCTGTGATCGTCACCCCGTACAATCTACCGCCTTGGATGTGCATGAAGACTCCGTATATGTTTTTCACCGTTATTATCCCAGGTCTGAACAATCCGAAAAGGAACATCGATGTGTATTTACAGCCGTTGATTGATGAGTTGAATCAGCTGTGGGAAGTAGGTTTCAACACGTACGATGTATCTAGAAAACAAAATTTCCGGATACGGGCAGCACTTATGTGGACCATCAACGACTTTTCGGCCTATGGAATGTTACCTGGATGGAGCACGCATGGTCATCTTTCATGTCCATATTGCATGGACAGCACTAAGGCTTTTCGTTTGAAACACGGAGGCAAATCGTGCTTCTTCGATTGTCATCGACAATTCCTGCCGAAGGATCATCCGTACCGGAGGAACAGGAATGCTTTTCGTACTGGCGTTGTGGAGAAGGCTAATCCCCCGCCAAGGTGGACCGGATACACGATATGGGAAGAGGTAAAAGATTTACCAAGAGCTATTGAGCAGCCTGCTACGGGCTACAAGTGTGACGGATTTGGTCGCACTCATAACTGGACGAAGAGGAGTATATTCTGGGATCTTCCATATTGGAGCACCAATCTGATTAGACATAACCTTGATGTCATGCATATCGAGAAGAATGTGTTTGAAAACATAATTAATACTGTAATGGACGTAAAGGGGAAGACGAAAGACAATCCAAAGGCTAGATTGGACTTAGAAGAAATATGTAGACGTCCTGTATTGCATTTGATAGAGGACGGGAATGGGAAGTTGAAGCAGCCTAAGGCAATTTTCTCACTGGAGAAGGAGGATAAAGTGAGGCTTTGTAGGTAGATTCAAGGTCTAAAATTTCCATATGGGTATGTTTCAAACTTGAGAAGATGCGTCGACCTCAAGGAGAACAAACTGACAGGTATAAAGAGCCATGATTGTCACGTATTCATGGAGCGGTTAATTCCGATTACATTTCGGGAATTCTTACCGCAGGCAGTTTGGGATCCATTGACGGAGCTTAACATATTCTTCAGGGACCTTTGTTCTAAGAAATTGCTCGTTGATCGTCTAGAAAAGCAAAAGAAGGACATTACGGTAACACTGTGCAAGCTAGAGAGGGTGTTCCCTCCTAGATTCTTCGACTCTTTGGAGCATTTGCCGATTCATCTTTCCCACGAGGCACGTGTTGGTGGACCCGTCGAATATCGATGGATGTACCCGTTCGAGCGACATTTAAATCACCTAAAAAGAAAGGTGAAAAATAAGGCTCGGGTCGAGGGTTCTATTTGGGAAGCCTATATTCTCGAGGAGATTACAAATTTCTGCTCCTCCTATTTCAAGCCTCATGTTGCTACGAATAGAACGAGGGCTCCGAGAAATGACGACGGATATGAAGAATTTAATGATGGAATACTGAAAGTATTCAATGCGTCCGGAAAGCCTTCGGGGAAAATGAAGAAGAGATATTTGAATGACGAAGAGCTAAGGGCTGCTCAGTTGTATGTATTACTCAATTGCGACGAGGATAAAGTGGAGAAGCTAGAGGGGTAGGTAACTCAGGATGATGAGTTTACGTCATCTCAATGTAATAGTATAAGCTAATATTATTGTACTAATCGGCGGTTGCTTCGTTGTTTTCCAGTACATATAATGATGAGTTTTTATAATAAAAATATTAGTCATAATGATAAAAGTATTTATTGTGACTTATCTTCGTTGTCTCAAGCATATGTATTTTACAAATTATCACAAACAAAATTACTTAACAAGTATCACTTAAAATCTGTATTTCAGTATCACGACACCTATCCTTTTCTTAGGGATAGAATCAAAGATTATTGTATGATCCAGGGAATATTGGATTCCAAACTAAGGCATAAGAAAATTAAGACTAAGGAGAATAAATGGAAAAATTGGTTAGGGACACATTTTCAATACAATTTCTCTCATACCAAGTGGTCTCCGTTAGTCCCGAAAAAATGGCGAAATAGGATCAACCGACGTCGTACGCTTCAAAAAAAATACTCAACGAAATTGGATTTATATAAAAAAGAAAAAACCCAATTAAATTCTTATGTAAAAAAAAATTCCTATACAGTAAATTCATTGATGAGTCAAAAAGAAAAATGGAAAAAACACTACGGATATGATCTTTTATCATATGATTATATAAATAATGGGGCTGGTTAGACCCTACCTAACAGACGAAGCATTAGAACAAGAAATGAGACGTTATTTTTCTTCTTGGTTGAGCGAATATGTAAGTAGCTCGGTAATTACTGGCCTCTTCTAATGCAACTGCGCAATAAACAACTTATTATCTCTTCTTTGATATTCAGGTCGATTGTCTAATTTTACCCGAGATTGAATTAATTAGAACTCTTGCCAAGGGACCAATTACTTTTGTTAAAATATGGCCAAGTTACTGTGTCAATGGCTTTCGGTTCAAGTCGACAAATGCTCCGATCAGAGACAGCTTCCTGGATCTTGATTCCACGAAAAACAGTTGTTTGTGTATCAAGTCTTCGAACTACAAAGACGTCGATCCAGGAAATGATTTCTTTGGCATCTTGCGAGAGATTGTGGAGTTGTCATATAATAATGGCAGAGAACCTGCAAAGATCGTGTTGTTCAAGTGTGAATGGTTCGATCCGATTGAAAATTAAGGTTGGAAAATTTACAAGCATGGTCTTCTGGATATAAACTACAAGCGTAGATATCAAGGCTACGAACCGTTTGTCCTAGCAACTCAGGCTCAGCTCGTGTACTTCATAGCTTATCCGAGACGGGGAGCAACGAAGTCTGACTGGTGGGCAGTATGCAAGACTAAAGCCAGAGATACTTTTGATGTTGACGAAAAAACTTACCAGGAGGACGAGCTACCTCTTGTAACCAATATTGTCGATGTGGACTCCACGGAAGTTACGCATTACACGACACATAATGTAGAAGATGTAGAATTATCCGAAGAGGAAGACGAAGCCGACGAAGGCGAAGATGAAAGTGAAGATGAGGAGGAAGAGGAAGATGAGGTCGAGGAAGACGAACAAGATGATTATTCTGAAGATGATTGAGAGAGATATACTTATCTGAACTTAGATGTTTCTTCTAGAATATATTATCTGGACTTAGATGTTTATTGTAGAATGTATCATCATATGTTGTCTTGGTTATTATCTTGTCTTTGTTGTAATTTCATATTTTTAGTCTCTATTATTTGTTGTACTTTCATATTTCTAGTCTCTATTATTTGTTGTACTTTCATATTTCTAGTCTCTATTATTTGTTGTATTATCATATGCTGTTATCAGGTATGGCAGGTCGTCGCAGAGCGTTCCGAGGGAGACAACGAGGTCACTCTCCTCCGGTACTTCCTACAGGTACTGCTAGAGGACAGAGTTTTCCTTCGGTACCTCATTCTGGTACCGGCTCTGGATCCTCGTCGCCGATTACTCCTCCATATCGGACAGTAGGTGGGCCTGCTAGGACGATGTCACGTGGCATATCTCCTGGGAATAGTAGTTCCAGGCCTGTTGAGAGTGCTCGCCCGTCTAGCGTTCCTACTGCTGATACGACGATGGAGACGGATGAGCAGATGGCGGAGGTTGCGGCGACGGCCGAGGCGGCGGCGCCGACGGCCGACCAGCATCATGCAGATGATGCGTGCGCACCTCCGGAGGAGAGGAGGACGGAGATCTTGGCCGACGGTACAAAGTAGGTATTTTGGTTTATAATTTTTTTCTTTCTGTTTTTATCATAAATTAACTTTTTTCATGAATATAATATGTTTGTATAGATATCGTCCCCCAGAGGTATAGAGACGTCTAGGCCACATGCTGAGGCATAATTATGGTGGTGCTTGGATTAACTACTCTGATGCTCCGGACGAGAGGAAGGCCTTCTGGTTTGCGCGCTTCAAGGTTAAAATATATTTGCTTTTAACATGAATCATATAATTTTTGTATATTATATATAATTGATAAATATTTGGTTTACGCTCTTCTAGGATATGTTTTTCTATCCACCGCACCGGGCCGAGCTTATCGAGGGGATGTTTCCTGCCGTCGCTGCCAAGCTGATCCGCGACTCTATCAATGATCAGAAGGATCGTGATCGTTCCGGAAAGCCGATCCAAGGTTGGATCACCCCTGATCAGTGGAATGCGAAGAAGGCTCGATTCGAGGAGCCAAGGTACAAGGAGAAGTCGGAGAAGGCCAAGGCGGCTAGGCAACATGCCTCGAAGTGGTGCGGTGGGTCGATTCCGATGACGGAACATTTCCGTCGTCTGGTATGTCTTCCTCTTTTACAAATATAATTTTAATACAAAACTGATAAATTATTACTAAGATAATATATTTAATTACAGGTAAGGAAGGTCGGTAATGCCGACATGGTGACCATCTTCCTGGCCACCCATCGTCGCGGCGGTGACCTTATTGACGAGAGGGCCGAGCAGACTTATGTAAGTATTACAATACGTTATCTTAATTTAATACTTCGTGTCAATTTTAATATAACTTAGTAAATATGATGCAAATAAATATTCATGTAGTTAGTAATAATAAGTACATTAATTAGAAATTAGAAATAATAAGTACATTAATTAGAAATTAGTAATAATAAGTACATTAATTAGAAATTAGAAGTTAGTAATAATAAGTACTTTCTAGGTCGAGTATCAGAGGCTGCGGGAACGGGCGGCTGCTAGTGCACCTGATGCAGGAGAGGCCGGTACTTCCTCGCAGCCCACTCAAGCTCCGTCGGCGGACGAGCTGTGGATGGCCGCCGCTGGTGGACTCCGTAGGGGTACGTACTACGGTACGGGATCCTATGGCGCCCTAGTTGCGACCCAGTCCTCTAGGACATCTCCTGCTAGTGTGCATGCTCCACAACCGTCCCAGGAGTCTGCCCGAGTCCACCAGATGATGGAGTCTCTCCGTGACGACCTGCTACGAGGGATCGAAGAGCAGTCTCAGCACCCTACGGAGGATCCTGCGCTGCTAGCACGATTGGATGCACTCGACCGCGGCATTATGGCCCTCAGGGAGATGACTGAGAGGACAGAGCGCACCGTTGGAGGGTTAGAGCGCACGATGACGGAGCTGCAGACAGGACAGGTGACCATGGCCGAGAGGATGAGATTGGCGCAGGAGTCGATAGTCCAGAGCAGTGATAGAATGTTATCTATCATGGATTCATACCACCAGCGACTTACAACATTGGAGCGTGCTGGTCCTTCGGGTGCGCCTTCATCGTCGTCGACTCCGCCGCCTCCACCGCCTTCTTCTTCGACACCGACTCTACCGACGTCACTTGCCTCCTCCATCGGTATCGATTTCACTTGAGGAGTATGAGTTTTTCTTATCCCTTCGTCGCGGCGGTGCCCCTCCTGCACCGGATTCCTAGTAGTCCTAGTTAGGACTGTTTCTTTGTGTTTGTTTCATTCTTTATTTGTGACTTGGATATTTGTTGGTTGTGTAGATTTGGATGTTTGGATCCTATTCTATTTGTTGGTTGTGTGTAGACTTTGGTTATTTGGTTGTAGACTTTGTTATTTGGTGTAGAATTGGTTATTTGGATACTTGGTTATTTGGATATTTGGTTATTTGGTTAGTTGTTGTGTGATTGTTGTAAACTTGGTTATAGGGACTGAAATCTGTGTACAGTGAGAAATGGACATTCTGAGAACTGGACATTGTGTGACTGTTGTAGACGTGGTTATAGGGACTGAAATCTGTGTACAGCGAGAAATGGACATTCTGTGATTGTTTGGATCCTATTCTACAGTGAGAAATTGTTATCTTTTTAAACTGCAGGGAGAAATGGACATTCTGTATTTTATTTTATTTTTATTTTTTTTGCAGATTTAGCGACGTTTATCGACGTCCACCGACGTATATTTGCGTCACTAAACGTCGGTAAATATGCGATATTATCCAGGGTACCGACGTTTAGCGACGTCAATATATGTCGGAGAACGTCGGTAAACGTCGGTGCACGTCGGTAATCATCCCAGGAATTCTCAGAATTTACCGACGTTTAGCGACTTTGAACATGTCACTAAAACACCGACGACTCGACGGTAATTCGTCGGTAAAGTTACCGATACGTAGCGACACGAAGTAATACGTCGCTAAGTCACCGACGACACGACGGTAGACGTCGGCAACAGACCGACGTATAAATACGTCAGCGAACGTCGGTAATTGCGACGTTTGGCGACGTTTCGAAGATCAGCGACTTACATTTCCGCGACCAGCCCAAAATGTCGGTAATTTCGTCGCTAAATTTTTTTAGCGACGAAAAATATAGTTTTAGCGACGTCTTTAGGCGTCGCTAAAACGACTTATTCTGGTAGTGAGCATACATTTGCAGCGTCATCTGATTGTTCGTCTTCTGAGTCGCTGGCCTCACTTTCATGCCATATGTTTGTGTTGGCGTACTACCTTGATGTAGATTTCTTCAGGTAGTCTTTGTCATATTTGCTGCTTTTCTTTTATGATGATGTTGTTGGACAATCTTTCTTCATGTGTCCTTTCTTCTTGCATCCGTAACAAATAGGATCTTCCTTGTTGTTGTTGTTGTTGTTGTCTTTTGTTCTCATGTTAAATCTCATGTAATTTGTGCCGTCAAACAGTGGAGGTCTGTTTGTGGCTTGGCCTTCACTTGTGAATTTCACAGTTGCCATGTGTAATGTTGTGATCTATATAACAATTGAATATAACTGCAATTTTACCTTGCTTTACCTGTATAACCTGCTCTGATACCAATTGTAGGAACAAAATCGTAAAGCAGAATACTCTAGAGGGGGGGTGAATAGAATAGGCAGCGAAATATTGCTAATTAGAAAACTTGTTAGCAGTTAGATCACAGATATAATAATAATCACAAAATAAATGACAGTAATAAAAAGGTGATCAGAAGGCAAACGCAAACACCAAGATTTATACTGGTTTCCCTCTTGTGAGGACTAGTCCAGTCGGAAGAACTTTAGCTTCCAGTTGAATTCACTATTGGAAAATCCTGCAAGTTTTCATTCGAAGTCCTTGCAACTTCTACAGACGCGAGCTTTAATACGAAGAACTCGACCAACTTCAATTGTGAAGAGTTGTATCTTCAATCAAGCCTCTGATTACAATCGCTCTGAAACTTCTAGACCGCACCGTACTGACAAATCGACTAGAGGATTGTAACTGGCTTGAAATTTAAAAATGGAAGCTTTTTTAGAACTCTTTGGAAGAAATGTAAGCTTTAGAAGAGAAGAGATTGAAAGTGAATTGGTGATTTGAAATGATCGAAATTCTTCTCTATTTATAGTTTTTCCAAAGGCATAACTCTGAC